>OY282559.1:193268287-193512743 GCA_958295665.1 Tipula vernalis
ATATATATATATATATATATATATATATATATATATATATATATATATATATATATATATATATATATATATATATATATATATTATATATATATATATATATATATATATATATATATATATATATATATATATGCGAGTATATATAGTGCTGGAAAAAAAATTGGACAAACATATTTTATTACAAATTGGAGTCTTTTTTTTCTAAAATTACAAAACTTTTTAAAGCAATTGGCTTATTGTTTCATTTTAAATACATTTAGGATCTACCTTTTTGAAAAAAAAATGTACCTGCAATTTAGGGGGGAAACCCGAAAAATGCCAAAATATTCAAAATACGTTGATTGGAGTTTAAAGTAATGGGATAAACTAAACACTTATTTTATAATTTTTTTTTTATTTTTTACTGATTTATAGAAATTCTATCTTTAAGATTAATATTTTGTTAGACCGCCATTTGCTTTTATTACAGCGATACACCTCTGATTCATTGAATTTGATTTTTCAAAGTCGTAGAAGGTATGGATTCCCAAATCGTAATCAAACAACTTTTTAAAGCTTGAATTGATTCTGGGCGCTTTCTTGCTACTTTTAGCTTCAATATAGACAAAATATTTTTTATGCGGTTTAAGACTGGACTGTGCGGGGGCCAGCTTATCACATTGATAATATTTTCTGCGAAGTACTTTTTACCTTTAAGTGAAGAGATAAGAAAAAAAACAAGTTTTTAACAAATTATTTATGTTTATCTGAAAGATAATTTTTCTATCTACAATTTAAAATTAATAACTCACAAGTTTGGCTATATGTCATGGTGCGTTGTCCTGTTGAATAATAAATCTGCAAATCTCGCCAAAAAGCTTTAACACTGACGGCTCAATAAACAGCTGCTGTAATTTTGGAACTAAGGTAGCACAAACGACCGGTTTCATTTCCAAAAAAACATCCACAGACCATAACTCCTTCATTTTTCGTTGGAAGTCTAAAAGACATTCGTTGCTAAGTCTCTCGCGAGATTCTCTTCTTATGAGAACTCTTCCATCTCCAACATGCAGCTTAAATTTTGATTCATCGAGGAAAATCACATCATTCCGGAGTGAGCGAATGTTCGTCAAAGAGGATAGACGTGTTTTTTCTTTCCTCTTCAAAAATTTAAATTAATTTTATTTTTATTTTGTTTTATTTATGTACTCGTAGTTTATGTAGTGTTATGTATATACTCTATATACATAAAGTATATAAAGTTTTATTATAATTATAATTTTAATTCTATTTAATTCAGTTTTTAGTGAAATAATAATTAAAGTGGAAGTGAAATAATTTAAAGTGTAATTTTGGAAAATGCAATCCACCGGGATGCATTTATCAGGCAATGTTTTATATTTATAGATAAAGAAATGAAAATTATTGATTTCCATTGGTTGCATGTTTTTAAGGTGTGTGTGATTCTACATGGATTTTATTACTAAAACGTAATAATTGGATCGTTTCAAAATAGTTTTTAATGTAAATTAACATACATACGTCGTAGTTAATTTCATATTCGATTTTATATTTACGCATAATTGAATGTGTTCTTGCTGGTTGGTGTTTATACATACATACGTATAAACCTTTTTATGGGTTTCGGTATGGTTTCGGTTCTTGGTTTTTATGTTATGTCCAAAGTATAATACAGAATACATTCTTGAAAATTGATACATGGCAAAGCCAACAAAATGTTTGTACGGGCCGCCTCGTTCGCTCTTTACGCGGATCCTATTAGGGAAATGTACTATTTATTATTGGTTTTTGCTATGTTTAGTTAAGCAACAACAACAAAAACAAAGAGACTTTTTGTGGGTGTTAGTATAGTTGTTCCCAATATTTTTATATACCTTGATATATATATATAGATCAGGATTGTTTTGTATGTGCGCTGTAATGGTATTAGCTGTATATAAAATAATGAAAACATGATAAGTCTTTTGCTACGCACGTGGAAGATTGTAGAGATATTTGCTTTTAATGTGTGTTGGTGGTTTAGTATATAAGAATCTGTTGTTTTTATTTTATTTTGTTATTTCCCCTCTTTTTGTTGTATTCATGTTACAACTATAATGTTCCTAATAAAACATGAACTGTACAAACACAACGAAATTTTAGGGTATTCAACTTAACTAACTTACTAATAGGTTTTTTATATTTTTGTATAATCAAATAAGTTTTGAGTCGAATTGGAATCCGCCTTATATAATTCATATAGGATGGATTTATTTTAGATATGAGTTATTTTATTTTTTACAGGGTATTATAAAATGCATTAAATTTATTTAATTAATGTGAAAAGGCTATAAATTAACTAAACCATATAAATAAAATGCTAACTTGGAAGTGTTGATTTGAGTTGAGTTGTGATTTTGGTTTGCATCACACAATGACGTATTCATTTATGCATGCCCAATTTCGATTAAAAGATGGTGAACGAGGTGGAATTATGTGAAAACATTTTCGAAAGGCTAAATGTATTGAACTTAATTATTAACTTAATAGAATATGATTGAAGTTTTAG
The DNA here is from genome assembly GCA_958295665.1 of Tipula vernalis. Taxonomy (NCBI): domain Eukaryota; kingdom Metazoa; phylum Arthropoda; class Insecta; order Diptera; family Tipulidae; genus Tipula; species Tipula vernalis. Next base: position 193,270,839 of record OY282559.1, read on the forward strand.
GTTGCAGTTTTTCACACGTAAACGTCAATTTTGCTTGTATAGTACACCGATTAGTTTTGTAGGAGAATAATGTTTCAATTTTATTTCATGGATTTATTATTTTACTTACTTTGCAGGCTTTATTTTGCAGGGTAATATGTCCATAAACGGAGTAAAAGTTTTATAGATATATTCTATCTATAAAAGTTATTCTATCTATAAAAGTTTTATAGATAAAAATAAAAAAATCTAATTCTTATATAAATAATAAATTTCGTAGTATTTGATTTTTTGTTTTATTTTAATTATGTCAACTAGATTAGTAAATTAAAACATCTATAATAATAAGAATTTTTTGATGTCCTAATTTAGATTTATAAAATCCTGAGTTCTGGCATTTAAATTATATTATATACTTTTATAAATAAATATTTAATTTCAACATTATTAATTTCCTTTTTTCTAGATCTGCAGGAAATTGCCGATTAGTTTAAATTTAATAGTATGGTTAAATATATATTTTCAATTTTTTATTTTTAAATCTAGTTGCAGTAGGTAAATAATTAATCAACTATTTACAGGAGAATGGTAACTAATGGAACTAGTGCTGTGAATTTAAGTTATAACTTAGTAATTTAAAATTTTGAAACATTCTTTTAGAATTCTAGCTTAGAAGTGGGAGAGTTTACATAGGCAATTTCATAAAATGTTAATTTTTGTAATACTTGTATGTTATATATTGTGTTTTGCTCATTAATATATATTAAATAATTAAGTTTGAAAATATTTAAAGGTTTCTCTTCCTTAATTTAAAAATTTTTTTTTGATTAGTTTTGAGTAAAATTTTATGTTTAAAATGGTTTTTAACGTTTATTTTAATGCATGTTGCAGTATGTAATAATTAATTAATTAGATATAGAGAGAACATGAAAATAAAATAAGCGCTGTTTTTGTAATCTTAGCTTAGAAATTTTAAATTTTCTTAAATATTTTATCAGGTAAATTAATGAAAGGCGGACAGGGGGACATTACAACATTAAGAATTTTTATGTAATGATTTAGATTTAGGGAGTCCTGAGTATCCGGCCCTGGATTCCAGAGAAATGATCATCTAATAATGTAGTTAGATTGTGCTGTCTTGTGCTAACCTATTTATTATATATAATACTAATAATTTACTAACTATCGATCGCTTGGTGTCTGTAACCGGGTCGAGTCTGTTCCTACTAATAATCCTATCCAATCCTTCGGTTTTGTTATATGTAAAAAAGGTGTACAATGGCTGCCTGGCCAGGGGCGGATATTACACTATTAGACTTATGTGGTTATCGATGAGGCGCCTTCCTTTATTGGGTGAATATTGTTATGTTTGGCTTCATGAAAAGCTAAGTATGATGGTACATATTTCCTTGGTGAGGGAGAGTTATGGTGTCGTGTTGTAACATGGATATAGTGGTGTGGTATTCGCATTTATAATACGGGAGACTTGCTTAATGCTTGATCGTACATTCAAATCAATCAATCGAATCGGGGAAAATCACATCATTCCACATCTCTTGAGTCCAAGAAACATGCTCCTGAGCTCATAGCAAACATTTTTTTTTCACTCGTAATCTGAACTCGGGCTTCTGGACTAGTTTAAGTGCTATCAAACCAGCTTTAACAACTCTTTTTCTCACTATGCGGGCTGAAATTTGTTTTCCCGATGCTCGCTCAAAATCCCCTCTTATGTCCGATGAAGTTTTAAAACGGTTCCGACGACCTTGTAATACTAAAAATTGATCTTCCACTGGCGTTGTCTTTCTGGGCCTTCCAGAGCCTTTCTTTCTTTGTGTACTGCCCATACATATTGCGTTTACACTGTTCACTAACTTTTCCCATTTTTACTTTCTTTTACTCTAGTAAAATAAAGTATAGTAATCATGAAAATTTTGGAAGTTGAGATTTTCAGAGATTTATTTGTTTTGAGGTCCCCTGAGTCCGAAAAAGTGGGTTTCGAAATGGTGTCTGTCTGTCTGTCAGTCTGTCAGTCTGTCAGTCTGTCAGTCTGTCAGTCTGTCAGTCTGTCTGTGTCCTCTCTACAGCCCAGATGGTTTAACCAATCGAACTGAAACTTCAGATTTAAGCTTTTTTGATAAATTGGGAGGTCCCAGTGAATTTTACTCCAAATCGGCTAACCGGAAGTGGCCACTCCCTTGGTCCAGAAAATTTATTTTGCAAATATCTTAAAAAGTATAAGGTTTACAAAAAACTACTTAATACAAAATGTTTCCAAAAATTAAAAACAAATAAAAATTAAAAATTAAAAATTAAAAAAAAATTTAAAAATTAAAAAAAAAAATTAAAAAAAAAGTTATAAAAAAAAATAAAATTTCTCAAAATTCTCTGTTCGTAAAAGAAAGTCGTGTGTTGGCCACACCTCTATTTTTTTAACTAAAATTGCATTTTATTCTTTATTTGACTAGGATCACCTACAGATGAACTTAATCTTACAAAATATGCACTATTTATACTCAATAAAATACTTGCAGGCAATAAAAAATCTGCACCCTAATTACGGCCAAGAACAACGGTAGGCGTTAAATAAACTAATTGCTTGACCAATTTTTTTACACATCAGTTGCGGGGTTGTACCGCCGCGCCGTAATAGAGGCAAAAGGCGGTTCAATAAAATATAATTATTGAAGATAGAATTTCCACAAACCAATAAAATACAAAAAAAAAGTGTTTATTTTATTCCATTACTTCCACGCCCTTAAGTGTCAAATGGGATATTTTGAATATTTTAGCAATTTATCGATTTTGCCTCCTAAATTGTAGGCATTTTTTATTTTTTTTTATTAAATGAGTTATTTCAAAAGTTTTGTAATTTTAGCTTTCAAAAGTTTTGTAATTTTAGCAAAAAAAAACACCATTCTGTAATAAAATATGTTTGCCCAATTTTTTTTCCCCAGCACTGTATCTAATTTTTGGAACGTGATGCAGACGAAAATGGATATAATTGATGAAAATCAAATTGAATATCAAAATGAGGATTAAGAGAAATTCTATATTTCAACAAATAGTGGATAAAATGAAATTATAAAAATTGGTCCAGAGAATTTAATTTTCTTAGTAAAAGAATTTTTATATATAAATCTATATATATTTTATTTTCCCACTATAATTGATAATCATCACAAAATGTTGGTCAAGATTTTCACATTTTTTGACGAATTAGGTTACCAGGACTAAAAAACATCGATTAGAAAAATGTCGTATTGGTCGTTCCATCCTTCCGCCCTTCCAGTCATACATTTTCATTATTTTTGTTTTGCCTCCCATTCTCCAAGATAGATTATAGCAATAAGCTGTTTGCGTTATTTTTAGTTCTATTCGAGTCTAGAATAGAGGAGGTTGCAGAAAACTGGAAAACTTGGGGCTATTTGGAAATTCGATTCGAACATGATCGAATCTTCGAAGAATAAGATTCAAATTTGATTTAAATAAGAAACGAAAGAATCTGATTCAATTCAAATAGAAATTTTATACATCGAAGACTTGATCACGTTCAAATCGAATTCCCAAATAGCCCCCCTGATTTTCTCAAAAACGGGGCCGTTGAGACGGATGACTGCTTCGGAACCCTTCATGCCGTTGTCATTATTTTTATTTTATTTTTATTCTACTTTTATTTTATTTTTTTTTATTATTATTTTATTTTTTTTAGCAATCGAAATTTTTATTTTGGTTTAAATTTAATTTTAAAGGAAAAATGCGTGTTTATTTGATTTTTTTTATGCTAACAGATGAATATGTCGTAAAATTATTTTAAATTATTTTATTTTCTGGTAAATACATATACATCATGACAAAATGATGAAAACCAAAAAAAACATAGGCGTCCTGTTATATTCAATATTAGGGAGCTTAACGAACAAAGTCACACATGAGAAAATATTATTGCAAGTTTTAAAAGTTTTAATAATTAGCTACGTTTTAAATTGTTATGTTTATGTTCATTTTAGTTACTAACTATAAACTATTATAATAATAATACTTATGTGTGTTGAACTTACACAACAGCTTATGTCTGTAGTTATAATTGTGTGTTTGTTATTATAATTATGTACAATTATAACAATAATTTTTTTATATTAATTATGCAACCTGATTACCCTGTTATACCCTGTATACTAAAATTACAACTTGTGTTATCTTTAAATGATAAAATATTTTTCTTTATTTTGAAATGGAAATTTTATAATATAAATATAAAACCTTAAAAAAATATGCAACTCGAAAAAAGAAAAAAAAAGAATTGGTTTTCTATTACGACCATCATGATTTTGTCGACCATCTTGATTTTTGAATTTGCTTCACTATTTTATAGAGAACAGGAAAATTTGACAAAATATAAGAGCAGCTAAAAGAGACAAAAACGAACTTCTTCGCATACACACCAAAAGGGATGAAACCAACATCAGTTATTCTCAAAGGATTAACGGAAGAGGAAGATTTCAGTGAACTTAAAACGGATATTGAGACACACAGTGAAAGCAAAATTTTAAGCGTAACTCGACTGGTGACAAGAAAATCTATTGAAGGTAATTGCCAATTACCCCTACACATAGGTTCAAGTTGAACCTGAAACCAATATGTCCAAACTATTCAGCGTAAAAGTTTTAAATTATCAGCGATTATCTTGGGAACCATTCGAAAAATTGGACGTTATCATGCAATGCAAAAAATGTCAAAGGTTCGGCCACGCAGCAGCAGCAGCAGCTAACTGCAATCTAGATGGCCCAGGGGAATGTGCTGAATTTATCAGCACACTCTAACAAGACTAAAAACCAAAAATAGAAGGGAAACGGATTAAGCCTAGAGAAATACCAATATTGAAATTCACATTTGTCAGTTCATAAAATGGAACGTTTGTTGAGAAGTTAAGACAAAATAACAGTAACTATGATAATTCTACCGTTCAAAAATTAATGGCTAAAGTAGACGCAACGGTAGTAACAATTCAAGAACAAAGTGAGCAAATTGTTAAACTTTTAAGTTTAATCAATCAATTAACATGAAAAACATAAAAATAACAGCGTTAAATGTAAACTCCATAGTTAATGTCAACAGATGTTTAAATTTACTAAATTTTTTTTAACATAAACTAGATATCTTGATGCCCAATGAAACAAAACTTAATTCTAAACATAATTTTCAAAATTATAAAGTTTTAAGCAAAATCGACCTGGATTAAAACAAGGGGGGATTGCCATTCTGATAAAGAACCAATTTAAATCTGAACATGTAAATAAAAATAAAATAATTTAAGGTACAACAATAGAACAAACATCCATAATAAACATAAAACTTAAAAACAAGAATAATTTAAAAAAAGTAAATTCGCTTTATGAATTATTTATCAAATTTCCAAATTTGATAAGTGAAGAAAATCTTCAAACAGTCGATTCGGAGTTCCGAGAAATGCGAAATTTAAATTTTGATTTGAAAGTAACTCTGGCAATTCAATAGACCTTCAAGTCTTTTGGGGTACAATTTGTAAGATCAAGCGTGAGGACCAAAGTTTAGCTTTTCCACTAATGGGAAAATTTATATTTTAAGTTTTAAGTTTACCCAACTCATCGGCTAATGTGGAACGTACGTTTTCACAAATCAATTTGAACAAAACAAAAACTCGTAACCGGCTAGGGCTAGATTCACTGAAAGGCATTTTATTAAGCAAAGATTACTTAAAAACCAATAGCTGTTCTTGTTTTGATTTAAAAATAAACTCTGAATTGATTAAAAAATTTAAAAGTAATGAACTGTATATTAATAGACAAAAAGCCCAAGACTGAACATTTATTTTGCCAAGATTATTTTTAAGTTTGTATAATACAAGTATACCGCACAATTTTGTGATATTGAAACAAAGATTTTATATTATATTGTTTTACTTTATTAAGGCATATTTTATCATTTGTCCTTTACACTATAATATAATTCATCCTAGTACTAAACTGAAATAATTTAATTTTTAAGTTCCTAAACATGATGTACTAAATACATAATAACGTGCAATGTAATTGTTAATGTATTAATGATCAGTATTTTTGCTGTATTTTTAATAAATAGTCCATAATTTTAAATTTATTTTTTATATATGTATGTGTTATAAATACATAGATGTATTTGAATTTTTGCAATTTATTTATAATAAATATTTGTTTATAAGAACAAAAAAAAATCGTTTAATATTTAAATCTTTGCAAATGCGTTAACAAGCATTTTAAATTTCGCACAGCTGATTTCTATCAAACTTTTTTGCTACTAGGGGATTTTAACGTTTTGACGTTTTGGGACGTTTTCATTGTTCGAAATTTGACGATTTCAATTTATTTTTTGTGGCAACACTGCTGCATTATCTCCATTTGCCGTTTTTAATTTCAACCCATCAGCCAGCTGCACAGCTCTTCCGATCAAGCCTTCCCGGACAATCGTGTGAGTTGCTCCCGTATCCAGCGTAATGATACATTTCTTTCCATCAACATTGCCCTTGATTGTTACGTTGCTTCCGGCTCGTGCTACACTCGTAACAGGGATGTAAGTTATGGGGCAACCACACGGCGAAGCCATCTTCGGTTCCTTCAAACTGACTTCTAATATTATACTAATTAAATGAATAGCATCGTACGTTATCTAGGAAAAGGGAAATTCCCTTTTATATGATATTGTAAACTACATTGCATTGCAAAATATTTGAGGTATTGATGAAAATGTTTCAACACTTTGTCAGTTTAATTTAATTTAATTATATCAAAGTGTCATAGTTTGTTCGGGTATTTTTGTCTGATGGTGACGTTGATATAAAGTATAGTTAGCAAAATTATTAGTATTATATATAATAAATAGGTTAGCACAAGACAGCACAATCTAACTACATTATTAGATGATCATTTCTCTGGAATCCAGGGCCGGATACTCAGGACTCCATAAAATTAACTCAGGACTTACAAAGTTATTAATGTTGTAATGTCCCTCTATCCGCCTTTCATTAATTTCACTGATAAAATATTTAAGAAAATTTAAAATTACTAAGCTAAGATTACAAAAACAGCGCTTTTTTATTTTTCATGGTCCTTCTATATCTAATTAATTAATTACTACATACTGCAACCAGAATAAAAATAAACGTTAAAAACCATTTTAAGCATAAAATTTTACTTAAAACTAAACATAAATTCTCTACCGATCAAGAAAAAGAGAATAAATAATTAAAAATTCAATTATTTTATAAAATGTATAATAAATAATTTAAAAATGATAATGTTACAGCACCACAACAGCCTAATATCATCAATAATTCAGTTAGTACTATAAGTATATCAATAATCAACAAATAAAATCAATTTATAATTTCCCAGGCAACTCTGAAAACTAATTTTAATTAATAAATCACCATAGTATCAAAGTAAAATCCAATTCTGAAATTCAGGATTAATTTAATCCCCATATACAAGATTGATTCTGGAACTATGTTATATTCTGAAAATTGAATTATCTATTAGCAAATTAAGGAAGAGAAACCTTTAAATATTTTTAAACTAAATTAATTAATATACATTAATGAGCAAAACACAATAAATTACATACAAGTATTACAAAAATTAACATTTTATGAAATTGCCTATGTAAACTCTCCCACTTCTAAGCTAAAATTCTAAAAGAATGTTTAAAAATTTTAAATTATTAAGTTATAATTTAAATTCATAGCACTTGTTCCATTAGTTTCCATTCTCCTGTAAATAGTTAATTAATTGTTTACCTACTGCAAATTTAAACTAATCGGCCATTTCCTACAGACCTAGAAAAAAGGAAATTAATAATGTTGAAATTAATTATTTATTTATAAAAGTATCTACTAATATATAATTCACAGTGTGCGGCCGTAACGCTTTTCTTATATTTCCAATTTAGATGCTTGCGTTTTTTAACTGAGTAGTCCGAGTGATATAGGTGGTGACATTTTAACAAGGAACTTCGAATAGAAAATGTTTCGGGTTCGACGATGCTCATCGAAGTACTTATTAATTTTAATAATTTTTTTGCCTATAACGGTATTTTATTTTTTCAATACGAATTGAAAAACATAAAATTTTATATTGTAAGACTATGATTATAATGTAATATGTAATAATACATTTTTTAAAACTGTAATGTACATTTAGGCTGGTACCGAAAATTATTTTTCGATATTCAATTTTTTCCAATAAGCTTTCGGGTTCGATCCTCACCAAGAACGTTTTGCATTATTTTTTTTTTTTTTTTCATTTTATAACGGCATTTCATTACAACATAACGAATTGAAAACTATATCCTCTTTATTTATTATTAAATAATATATCCAGTGTGGGGCGAGACGCTATATGTATAATTATACACCCCACACACTAACACTACTACAAACTAAATGCACCAACACCTCATTGTATCAATATTTCGCGTATAATACGGTCCGCTGTAAATTTCAGCTAAGTGAGCCTTTTTTAATTCGTGGAGCCCTTTAGATGTAATCATGACCATTATTGTAAAATTAGTTTCAAATACTCATATAGGTATCGGGTGTGTTTATAAAAATAAGAAACTGTAATTTATTTTATTTCTTCAATTGTTTTGTTTAGTTCTTATGTTTTACGTGTGAATAAAGTGTTAAAATTGTGTCATTTTATTGAATTTAAAGATAGTTTTTTATTATTGCACTAACGTGTGAAAAATTAGAGCGAAACTTTCGCTCAATTTTTAACGAATTTACACAGACGTTGTGTAAATAGATTTGTTATATAGACCTTAATAAAGGTAAGCAATATTAAAACTTTTGAAATGTCAATGTTCCCGAAAAAGATTAAATTATTTAAATTTTACTTTACATGAGAAATCAAAATTTTAAACTTTTTAACTAGAATGGAACGAGAAACTCCGGAAGGACGGAAATTGCGTTTGAATTGTGAACGACAACTAAGGTGGAGAAATCGACAGTCGCAAGAAGGTCGTCAACGTAATAATGAGCAAAAACGCCAACGACTTTTAAATAAAATGCCGGGAGAAGGCATAATTCGGAGAGCTCAAAATGCAAATCGGATGCGAAGATCGAGAGCGGCTGGGAATTCATCGATTTTTGATCATGAAACCTTCCGAGACAATGAAATTAATGCTCACAGTTGTGGTGTGATGAATGTTGAATGTTGACATTGCCATTATCTCAATTTTAGTGCTGAAAAATCGTCGGATGGAAACTTCAAATTTTGTTGCCACAAAGGAACTGTATTGCTTGAAACTAGCTGCCAGCAAATGCGACAATTTCCGTTTCTTCTTCATGAGCTTCTCAGTAATCCTTATCGCCCACATATTCGAGCCTTTCATGATAACATTCGATCGTACAACTCTATGCTTGCATTTGCTTCAATGGGTGCGCAAATTCATCAGTTTCAAGGACGAGGCCCTTATGTTTTTCGCGTTCACGGTCAGATCTATCATCGTACTGGCCACATGCATCCAGCTGAAGGTGAGCAACGACAATATGCTCAGCTATATGTTATCGACTCAGCTATGGCGAATCAAGATCGCATGAATCATCCTGCTAATTCGCGATTGAACGCAACTATTGTCAGCGCTTTGGATGAAATGATTCGAGAGTAAAATATTTATGCGAAAGCCTACCGAAATCTTGGTGAGGTTGAGCGGGAGGAAGAACAAGCAGCGGCAGCCGACAATCGAACGCTTCCCGTTGTGAACATGGCATTTCGGCGCGATCGTAATGACGATAGACGTCGTTACGATCTTCCAACAGTTAACCATGCCACCTCAATGATTTTTCGCTCTGCCGACGGACAGCCTCCATTTGAACGTGATTTTCGAGTTTACCCACGTAATGATGAACAACCTCTCATCAACCTCAACATTTTAAGTTTACATTTGGATCCGATGACATACGTACTATTCTATCCTTCTGGTGAAACTGGCTGGCAACCAAACATGCAAATGAATACCGCTCATTGTCCCGAGAGAAAGTGAACTAAAATCACTGTTCTGCAATGGAAAGTTGCACAAATTGCCATTCGAGTCGGTCGCTTCAATCCAATTCTCCATGCCGGAAAATTGTTTCAGCAGTGGGCTGTTGATGCTCATCTGCAAGTTGAAGCCAACAATTTGAACTTTGTGCGCAATCAGCAGGGACGCTTACGAGTCGAGCAATATCGAGGTCTAATGAACGTTTTGAATATTATGGCAATTCGTCATGGAACTACAGTTGGTCGATCTGTCATTTTGCCATCTTCATTTCAAGGTTCCCCTCGCAACATGCGCGAAAAGTATCACGACTCTATGGCAATTGTGGCAAAGTACGGCAAGCCTGATCTTTTCATTACTATGACATGCAATCCCAAATGGCCAGAGATTCGAGAGAACCTTTTTCCTGTACAACAGCCCGGTGACAGACCAGATTTGGTTGCTCGAGTGTTCAGCATTAAGTTGAAAGCACTACTCGATGACATAGTAAAGAACAAGGTTTTTGGAAATGTCATTGCATACGTTTACACGATTGAGTTTAAAAAAGAGGACTTCCCCATGCTCACATGCTCTTCATTCTGGCCAATGACTCAAAAATCGACACAGCCAAGAAGATTGATCGATTTGTGTGCGCTGAGATTCCTGAACAGCAACTGGAACGCATATTGCATGAAATCGTTGTTCGCTCGATGATACATGGACCTTGCGGCAATGAGAACCCACTTGCGCCTTGCATGGAAAAAGGTGAATGTGCAAAAAGATTTCCGAAATCCTTTTGCAAGGAAACGTTAACCGAAGTTAATGGTTTTCCCATTTATCGTCGTCGTGAAGGAATTGAGATTCAAATAGGAGAAAGGAAAATTGATAATTGTCATGTCGTTCCATACAACAAATTTTTTACACGCAAATTCAATTGTCACATTAACGTCGAATCCTGCCAAACCGTTCAAGCAATCAAGTACATTTTCAAATATATATACAAAGGATATGATTGTGCTTCTGTTGAATTAAGTGCACAAGGACCGATTGTTCATGATGAAATTAAGCCATTTCTCGATGCGCGTTATGTTTGTGCTCCTGAAGCAATTTGGCGACTGCTCGAAAATCCAATGAACGATCGATCGCATGTTGTTTATCGTCTTGCCATCCATCTTCCTGACGAACAAATGGTTTATTTTCAAGACGGCCAAGAAGATGCTACAGCTGATCGAGCTCAACACCGATTCACACATCTGACTGCATGGTTTGAGCTTAACAAGCACGAAGACGAGAATGCTCGACAATATTTGTATTCACAAATTCCTGAGCATTACGTATTTGACAAAACTTTTTCCATTTGGAAAGTTCGCAAGCAGAGAGGAGATAGGATTATCACTCGAATGTATGCTGTCAGTCCGAAAGATCGCGAGCGCTTTTATTTGAGACTGCTATTACAACACATTCGTGGAGCTCAAAGTTTTACCGATCGTAAGACCGTCGATTCAGTGATTTTTGACACCTTCAATGATGCAGCACGAGCCATGAACCTTCTTGAGGATGATAGCGAATGGGAACGATGTTTAAGTGAAGCAAGTCATGTGTGCATGCCGCATCAAATTCGCCTAACATTTGCTTTGATTTGTGTCTTCAATTCGCCAAAAAATCCTCTTGCGCTTTTCGAGCAATTCAAGGAGTATTTAATCGCCGACTACATCATGTATTTCGATCACATAACCGCTGAAAAGAAACTGCTTCAAGACATTGAGGTTATTTTGCGCATGAATGGCATGAAATGCACAGATTTTCGCCTTCCTGAACCGGGCCCGATTCAAAACGTCGAACATGTTTTAGATGTCAAAGAGCAAGCTCAAATGGCCATAAACTTGATCGCCACCCTTAAACCCAATGCAGCGTGCCATTTTCGAAGAGATTGCTGCTGTAATTGATGATTCGATGGCTGAGTCGAGATTTTTCTTCCTCGACGGTCCTGGCGGTTCGGGAAAAACTTACCTTTACAACACCTTAATGAGTTATGTAAGAGGCCAGAGTAAAGTTGTTCATGCTTTCGCCACGACAGGAATTGCAGCGGATTTATTAGTTGGTGGTACAACTGCCCAGAGTGGTTTCAAAATCCCGCTTTCTGCTAACGAAACATCGGTGTCATCCATGAAAATCCCCTCGCAGGAATCCATTAAATTACGAGAAGCTGCAATGCTCATTATCGATGAGGCTTCAATGCTTTCTTCGCATTCTCTTCGAGTGATTGATCTGCTTCTGCGAGGAATCATGAATAATATTCGTCCTTTCGGTGGCAAGCTTCTCATCCTTGGCGGTGACTTTCGACAAACCTCAAATGTTGTTCCCAGAGGAAAAAATGCTGATATCATCGAAATGTGCCTGAAAAATTCTCTTTTATGGCGGCATGTGAAGCAGCGAACTCTCATCACCAACATGCGAGCATTTGGACAACGAGAGTTCAACGAATGGGTTTTGCAATTGGGCGATGGCAGATTGCGAAATGATCTGAAAGAAGCCGATCCCGATTTAGTCGAAATTCCTGAGGAAATGATAGAGCATGAAAACATCATTCGATCAATTTTTGGAGTTGAAATTCGAACAACAACTGCTGATGAAATCGCCGATGTCGCCAACAAGATTATTCTCAGTCTCTTCTCGATCTTTTACCGGGAGATGCAACAACCTTCCTGAGCATTGACTCAATGATCTCCGACGACCCGAACGATGCAATCGATTTTCCAGTCGAATTTTTGAATTTTCAGACCCCTTCTGGCATGCCTCCTCATTCACTGAAATTGAAAGTTGGTGCGTTCATCATGTTGCTAAGGAATTTGGATCCAAAGAAGGGACTTCTGAATGGAACTCGATTGATCGTGAAAAAGCTGTTCAGGAATTGTATCAAGGCGGAAATAATCGCAGGCAGCAATAAGGGAGCGGAAGTTTGCATCCCCCGAATCGACTTGGAACCAAGCGAGAGCAGCTTAGGATTTCAAATGAAGCGACGACAATTTCCCATCATTTTGGCTTTTGCAATGACGATTAACAAGGCTCAGGGACAATCATTCGATAAGGTTGAGGTGTTTTTACTAGAACCTGTTTTTGCTCATGGCCAGCTTTATGTAGCTTTAACGCGAGTACGAAATCATGAAAACCTTAGAGTGCTGATCAACAATTTCTCATACCAAGGCGCAATAATAAATGATAACTGTACATTTACAAGAAACGTTGTGATAAAAGAATTATTGAATTAATATTAAATTGTCTTATTTCGTATTATTTTAGGAAAAAAAAAACATTTTACTTTTCAGGCTATGGGGCCATATTACGTAACGCTTCATGGGGTACATGATTTGTTACGATTTGTTAAAGATAGGGAGGAGTGAACATAGATCATATCATTGATAGCCCGTTTTCTTAATTGCAAAATTCACTTTCACGTGATTAAAATAATTTAAAAATGTGAATACTTTTATGTTACGCCTGGGAGAGGGAGGGGTTTTGAAATATGTTACGATCTTTTAGGAAGGGGAAGTAAGGGGTATAAAAAGCAAATAAATATGTGAACTACTATATATTGAGTTTTCAGAAACTTCCGTCAGTTTCGACGGGTAATTACTAGTATAATATAATTTAAACATTGATCATAATACTACGCAGAAAAGTCTAGAATATCAATAATTTAGTTAAGTACAACATGTACCTACAATATGATTAATAAAACTCAAATAGTTTTTCCCAGGTATCACTGAAAACTAAATTGCTTTACTACTTAATTAATAGAAATTTACTTATACTATATAAATTCGTTAGTGATAAATAAAATAAAATAGATATCACAAGAACAATACATTTTCTACGCTACATAACTGCTGGATGCTTGGAGTTTCTGGATGTTGAGCGAGAATTCACCAATATTTCTGTAGCTTGGAGACAATCTAACAATTATTTATAATTAAATATACTTTATATCAACTACACCATCAGACAAAAATACCCGAACAAACTATGACACTTTGATATATTTAAACCAAATTAAACATGCAAAAAGTGTTGAAACATTTTCATCAATATCTCAAATATTCTTGCAATGCAATGTAGTTTACAATATCATATAAAAAGGAAATTTCCCTTTTCCTAGATAACGTACTATGCTATTTATTTAATTAGTATAATATTTCAATCTATATACATAAATATTTAAACGAAACAGCAACATTAATATTAATTACAATTTAATACCAATAAATTGATTGATTTAAGCAGAAGATATTTTTGATAATTTAGAAAAAAAAATTTTAACTATGTATTCAAAAATTTAATTTAATTTAGGGATTGAAAATGAAAATGAGCCTCTCCAAAGAAACAGATGAAAGCGTTAAAAATTGATAATAAAAACATTGCAACGACAAGAAACTTATCCAAATAAATCCCTACAATATGTAATATCAAACGGTAGCATCAGTTTCATAAAAAGAAATTTATTGAAACCGGGTCAACGAAAATAAGCATCGTTGTGGACGCTCATGACTTTTAAGCCGACTGAGCAGAAATTTGCACTACTAGCAAAATCATCTACCCCAAAATCAGCTCCAGTGATTAATCCCGGACGTCGTTCAAAAATGTATGTCTGTTAGTGTACATATTCAAATGATTTCCTTCACCTTAGTCATTTTCGCAACTCAAAAATAAAACTTATAAAATATTAGACTACCTAAATAAAAATCAAATTCGCATCATTCACCTATTGAAGAGATCTTCGCCACCAAAATCCTGCACCTAATCAATAATTCAGAAAATTGATCTCTTTATTAATAAATAAATATAAATATAAATAATAATCTTGTTGACATATTTAAAATAAACAAAAATCAATATATACGAAATTCATTACTTATATACTCCACAAAACTTCAACTCCGTTTATAGACATATTACCCTGCAAAATCAAGCATGCAAAGTAAGTAAAATAATAAAACAGTGAAAGGAACCTTAAACATTAATTTCTTACAAATTTTATCTGTGTACCATATCAGTAAAATTGACGTTTGTATGTGAAAACTGCAACCTAAACTCCAATAAATCCATTATATAATTACTCGATTAAGTTCAAAACATTTAGCATCACAATTTGCCTTTATCTAATTCCACGTTGTTCACATTTGTTTAATCCAAATTTGGCGTGCATAAATAAATACGTCATTATGTGTGCAAACCAAATCTCAACTGAACTCAAAATTAATATTTCAAAATTAGTATTTAATTATCTAACTTAGTTAATTTATAAACTTATTTTTTTTTTTTTTTTTTTTGAAAATAATTCTGTTTTATTATTTCTTTTTTAATTACAATCTAGTCTAAGACTAATAAGCAATTTTATTCTAACTTAAATTACTACATTTTACTGAAATTTAAGGGTTCATCCATCGATGTACTCCTTAGTTTTGATATTTATGATTTGATCGCGCTTTTGTCGTGCGCTAGATAAAGATTTATTTTAACTGATTTACACTAACTCAAAAGGCTTTACTCTTTTGAGCCTTCTAACTAAATCCGTATTATCCAGTAGCTGGTTGGCCTCTATGTTGACATGGTGAAGTAGCCGTTGTTCATGACTTCTAGCAAATTTCATAATTTCGGTTTTGATGAGTTCTATGCCCAGATCTTTGTGGATGTCGCTATTTCTGACAAACCATGGTGCGTTGACGATGCTTCTTAGCACTTTGTTTTGGAATCGTTGGATAATATCCATGTTGCTCTGCTTGGTACATCCCCACAGCTGTATACCATAAGTCCAAACAGGCTTCAATATTTGCTTATAAAGCAGAAGTTTATTAGGGATTGATAAATGAGAGTTTCTTCCCAGTAACCAATACATTTTTTTGTATTTTAATTCCAACTCGCCTCTTTTCTTTTTTACATGAGCTTTCCAGCGAAGTTTAGCGTCTAATGTCATACCAAGATATTTGGCAGTGTTTGCATGTGGTATTTCTTGATTATTTAAATATACTGGTTTATGAACTAATCTCTTGTTCGTAAAGTCAACATGTACAGATTTAGTTTCATTTAGTTTTATGCGCCATTTTTTTGTCCAATTGTGTACTTGCTCTATGGCGTTTTGTAATTACTCTGCTGTATCTGAGTTGTTGTCACCTACTGCCATGATAGCTGTGTCATCGGCGAAAGTGGCTATCATGTTGTTTTGTGGGATTGGGACATCTCGGGTGTATAGTAAATACAGAAGTGGCCCAAGTACACTTCCTTGTGGAACTCCTGCTTTTATTCCCTTAAGCTCTGAATATTCATCTTCTTGCTTAAGCCTGAAATATCTTTCCGTTATATATGATTCCAGTATTATGCTGTACTGTTTCGGTAGGATTAATTTGAGTTTGTAGATTAATCCTTCGTGCCAAACTTTATCAAAGGCCTGCGCTACATCAAGGAATACTGCTGAACAAACTTTTTTCTCTTCTAAAGTCTTCTCAATAATATTGGTTATTCTATGCACTTGATCGATAGTTGAGTGCTCACTGCGAAAACCAAATTGGTGATTCGGAATTAGATTATTTTTTTCAGTTATTAGTTTAAGCCTTTTTAATAGTAGCTTTTCAAAGAGTTTGGACATTATCGGCAACAACGATATAGGCCTGTATGATGTTATTAGATGTGGCGGTTTTCCTGGTTTGGGAATCATGATGACCTCAGCCACTTTCCAAAGTTTGGGTACATATTTTAACCTAAATGCGGCGTTTATGATATTAGTTAACTTTACCGTAGCTTTTCCCGGTAGCTGCTTTATTATTTCTCCGGTAATCAGGTCAAACCCTGGTGCTTTCTTTAAGTTTAAATTGTTTTTAATTTCATTTGCTACTTCAGTAGTCGATGTAGGGGTGACATCTTCGAGAATTTGTGTTATGTTTTCATCCAATATTTCTCGTAATTGACATTCATGAGGTTGAAATATATTTTCAAGATGATTGGCAAAACCTTCAGCTTTTTCTTTGTTTTTCCTTGCCCATGTTCCATCCATTTTCCTGATAGGATGGATCGGCATTATTGGCCTTTTCAGAGTTTTAGTTGCTTTCCAAAGCGAATAATCCGTATTACTATCATTCGTTAACTTACTTAAGTAAAAATTAACTGACGCATTTTTTAATTTCTGAATTTCTCTTGTTAATTGTTGAGTAAGATTATTTAGTCTTTTTTTGTCCTGTGGAGCTCTAGTTTGGTGCCATTTTTTTCTGGATTTGCGTTTATCCCTAAGGAGATTTCTAATTTCTATTGGATAGTTATTTCCTTTTAGCCTTGATTTGATTTCTGGAGTACTTTCCCATGCTGATTGTTGAATATCTGTAATGAACTTTTCTACTTCTATGTCCAGTTGATCCATAGTTTTTAAAGGAACTTTCAAAAGTATTCTTTGTTCCAGGTGTACTTTGAAATTTGTTGGTTAATACTGGATTATTCCCTTTTTGGATGATATACTCGCTTAGAGTTAGGACTATTGGAGAATGATCTGAGCTCATATCTTGGCTTTCTTCAACTTTCATAAAATTATTAGAAATATTTTTGGTTATAAAAAAATCGATCAGGTCAGGTATTTTCCCTGGGTCAGTTGGCCAATATGTTGGTTTACCTGTTGAAATGGATTCACATCCATTTTCTTTGATGGCAATCAATAATTCTTTTCCTTTAGTGGTAGTTAATCTAGAACCCCAGTGAGTATTCTTCGCATTGAAGTCACCACCTATTATGAACCTTTTTCCCAGACGCTTAAAGAACTCTGAGTATTGTTTGCTTTTAATTGAATGTCTTGGTGGACAGTATAATCCTGCCACAACAATAGGAAAGTTTTCCGTTTTTATATAAACCACTGTGGCCTGAATTTCTTCTTTTCCGTACTTTGCTTCTTCAAAATGTTGGATATTTTTTTTAATGATGACTGCACTTCCTCCTCTGGCTGAATTATCTGGATGAATAGTGTGATATATGCAATAGCCTTTAAATGTTATGTAGGATTGCTTAGTAAAATGTGTTTCCGAAATAAGACACACATCTATATTCTCAATGTCGAGGACTGCTTGTAGTTCTTGCTGATGCCGGAGCAAACCATTAGCATTCCATGACATGATTTTCATTGTGTTATTCATTTTTGTGTTGATTTGGGTCTAGCTCCCAATGCTCTATCTTCCAATTTTTGTAGCCTCTCATCAAATTTTGTTAATTTCATGAGAATATCTTGTAATGTTTGACTGATGTCTACATCTTTAGATTTTTGCTGGGGTTTATTGACTACGCCACTTGTTACTTCAGCATATGTAACACCTTCAGTTCTTAGTTGGCGGCCAAATGGTTGCCCATTGTCTTGTTTTGCATGCCTCTCATATCGATTTGACTGGCCATACATTTGAGTTTTATTCATCCTTTGGTTTTTCATTTTCTGAATTTCCTTTGCAACAATACATCCTCGATAGTTAGCAGGATGACCTTGTCCACAGTGTACACATTTAAGTTGAGCTTGTGGATTGTCGCATTTTCCAGTTAGGTGGTGTCCGGCACATTTAACACACCTTGGAGGTTTGCCACAATATCTTTGCGTATGTCCATATGCCTGACACTTTTGGCATTGCGGAATTAGTTTAGACTTTCTAAGTGGTTGAATTTCCACTTTGCAACCCAATATAAACTTATAATATTAATAAAATCTATTAAATATAATTTAAGGAAGTTTTTTTTTTATGCTATGCAATCTTTTCTGGGGCTCAAGGCAGTCCCAACTCTTTCGCAGTTAATGTTACCGTCCTACTTTACGCAGTAGTAGCCAAATCGAGGACGTACGGCTATAGACCCGCTTTGTATAAACCACCTGCACATTGCATTGCTTCATGCCGACCTATAGTGCTGACATGAAAGGTGGGTCGGCCCAAGGATTCTGCACTCTCAACAGGGGGTCTTAGATGTTTTCATCGTCATCACCGATCGTAATTTAATGAAGTTTATAATACCCTGTAAAAAATAGATCATACCTAAATTAAGAGTATATTTAGGTATGATTTATTTTTTACAATAAATCTAAATATATCCATAAAACTTTATCTCATTTCTCGTACATATTACACTGCCATTAAATTATGCACACATAAATGAATACGTCATTATGTGTTGAAAACCAAATCTTAACTCAACTCAAATCATCATTTCTAAATTAGCATTTTATTTATATATTTAGTTAATTTATAATTTTATAACATTAAATTAAATTAATTAAAAATCAATTTGATACAGTTTGTAATACCCTGTAAAAAAAAAATTATTAATCATAAATAAATAAACTATTTTCAATGAATTGTATAAGACGGATTCCAATTCGACCAAACCCATTCGATTATACGAAGTATAAGTATCCTATTTGAGTCGAATACACTTAAACTTCATTGAACCTGTATATTCATGTTTTATCAAGCCAAAATCTTCTATAATAAAAGTCATGAAACTCTCTTTTACAGACAAATACATTTATTGATTCCACTAGATTTGGCTGTATTAGTTACACTAACAATTCAACGTAAATTTGAATTTTTTTTTCTTGTTTCTACACCAACACCTTTATACTTAGTTAACTAACACATATAAATTTAGTGATGCCAAATATACACCAATACACATAGAACCTGATTTTTTTTATTTCATATGTATGGAATTTTCATGACTTTTATTATAGAAGATTTTGATCAAGCCCACCATATTTGTTCCATGAATACTAAAACTCACAATGCACCACAAACCCGATTGTCAGCAATATTATAAATTTATTTTGCGCTTATACATGAAAGCATTGGTGATCGACAGATTATATAAGTGAGTGAGAAAAACATACAAATTGAAGATAAAACAAAACAAACGAGTTGTGGAGGGAAAATTGGGTATGTTAATAATGAAAAAAAAAAAAAAAAAAAACTAATTGGGAATTTGGGATTGGTTAGATGAGAGTATGTTTATTCTATTTTCGCACCAACACTTTCAACCACAAGCGATCAAATATAAGAGGGTATCTGTGTGCTTCATCACTGAATCAGGCCCGCAGTATTACATTAGTGCTGGTTTCGTACAAATAATATAATCTTATATACTAAACCACCAACACACATTGAAGGTAAATATTTTCTACCATCTTTCATGTGCGTAGCAGGATACTTATCATGTTTTCCTAATATTATAGATACTACTAAACAGGAAATATTTGTGAAGACTATACCAAAACCAACAAAAAAATTTCTTTATTCTATCGTTGTTCGCATATTACAAGACAAAAACCAACAACAATATAAACATAGTACATTTCCTTGAGAGAATTTATACAAAGAGCGAACGAGACGGCTGCACAAACCTGTTGTTGGCTTTGTTATACATCATGTTTGAAGCATATATTTTTGTCGATTGTATATAAACTACAAACACAAGAACGCATATAAGTATGCGTAAAAATCAAATCAAATATGAAATTAACTACGACGTATGTCTATTTAAGTTAATATTTATTTTAATTCTATTCGATTATTAAATTTTAGTAATTAAAATTGAAATTGAATTTCATGTAAAATCACACTACAGTTAAAACCATGCACTTAAACAAGAAATCAATAATTTAGATTTCTTTATCTATAAATATAAAAAATTGCCTGATAAATGCATCCCGGTGGATTGCATTTTCCAAAAATTCACTTCAATTATTATTACACTTACACTTTAATTATTATTAGACTAAAATTGAATTCAATTAGGATTAAAATTTATATACATATAGTATGTATGTATATAAAGTATATACATAAACTACATAAATAAAACAAAAATAAAGACAAAAATAAAATTAAATTAAATTTTTGAAGAGGATAGAAAAAACACGTCTATCCTCTTTGACGAACATTTGCTCACCATCATTTACACCACCTAAACACGAATTGATCATAAAATCATCATTACTCAAATTCTCGTCTGTCACATTCCAAGTGACATGGGCCGCCATTTCGCTTTACGAAATCGGAATCCATTTTTCACACCGAAAAACACGCGAATCTGCATTTATATCACCCCCAATAATGATGTCACATTTTTCATGCAGCCAGTCAAATAATTTTTAAAAATCCCTCAGATCTTTATCTCGGTCACTCACAGTTTTAATAGAAGCTGCCTATACACTTACAATTAAAAAATTTCAAACCAGACGCCTAGTTATGGCAGCGGTAACCTCGATGTAATCGAAATCGGGGACCCCTCGGGGACGTAACAAAACTTTAAAAATTATATAAATAATAAACTTTTCGAAAAGATTATTTTCATTCAATAAATTTAATTCCCCTGTTTTACATTTAAATTAATTGTTTTTGCCAAAATTATTTGTACCAACAAATCTGTTCTCATTATTATTTGTGTAATATGGAAAAAATCAAAATAAAATAGTAAATCAATTAAATTTATGATTATTTTTGGCTAATTAAATAATGATATAGTCACTCATGTTTTGTATGAATTTGGTAAGTTTTTGTTTAGTCTCTTTAACATCTCGCAAGTGGATCAAAAATTTGTTGTTATCGTCTTTACTAACAGATTTGCATCTTTGATGTAATTTCCTTAATTTGCGCTTTGATAAAATTTATTAAAATTTTATCCGTAATTTTAAGATCTAACACATTAGATTCATAAATGAAATAAAATCTCAAACTATGTCTAAAAAACAAGTGATCAATATAAGTAGATGAAGTATTTACAATTGTAGTTGGAATATTAATAAGAGACTTCAAGCCGTGAGAAGCAATCATAAGCATATAGTCGTCGAAACCTGCCTGATTAAGAATATTGATGCTCATATCCCCAAAAATTAACAAATTTTTAGCCTTCGTGAAGCTGGCCCAAAATTCTATCCCAAAAAACTATGATAGTTAACGTTGGCAACACCACTTCAAATCTTATGAAATAAAGTAAACTATCACGAGAGAAAAATAATAGACCATGTAATGTCACGATAGATTTCTATAATAAATTTCTTTCTCAACTTGAGAGAAAAGATTGTCTGTTGAGTTGAAAAGATGTCAATGAAAACAAAGAATAGGTAAATACATTTTACAGAATACTCCATATTATGGCACCATAAGTTCTTAAGTTATTTAATTTCACCACTTCCTATTTGAATTTATATTAAAAAACAAAAAATCTAATTACTAGGCCTATCAATTGTGAGTAGTCTGGAACATTTTCAGAATTTTGTGATGGGGATAGCATGGTCAAATATGGCCGCAAATCCTTGTGAGTCGTATTTAATTTGATTTTTGCAATTCAACTGAGTATTTTCTCAAGAACTGTGTTGTTGGCACCAATCTCCTGATGATTTTTTATTAGGCCTATCAATTGTGAGTACTCTGGAACATTTACAAAATTTTGTGATGGGGATAGCATGGTCAAATATGGCCGCAAATCCTTGTGAGCCGTATTTAATTTGATTTCCGCAATTCAACTGAGTATTTTCTGAAGTACTGTGTTTTTGGCACCAATCCCCCGATCATTTTTTATGAGGCCTATCAATTGTGAGTACTCTGGGGCATTTTCAGAATTTTGGGATGGGCATAGCATGGTCAAATATGACCGCAAATCCTTGTGAGTCGTATTTAATTTGATTTTTGCAATTCAACTGAGTATTTTCTCAAGAACTGTGTTGTTGGCACCAATCTCCTGATGATTTTTACTAGGCCTATCAATTGTGAGTACTCTGGAACATTTTCAGAATTTTGTGATGGGGATAGATAGCATGGTCAAAAATGGCCGCAAATCCTTGTGAGCCGTATTTAATTTGATTTCCGCAATTCAACTGAGTATTTTCTGAAGTACTGTATTGTTGGCACCAATCTCCTGATGATTTTTATTAGGCCTATCAATTGTGAGTACTCTGGAACATTTTCAGAATTTTGTAATGGGGATAGATAGCATGGTCAAATATTTATTTTTTTTGCTTTAAATGTTGCCAATGGCTTTATTCTTGAATATTTCTACATAAGAAACTCACGAGAAGTAATCAAATCTTAAGCTAAAAATTATTACATATTTTAAGTCTTAAACAATGGTAATACTTATTGTTAGTGCTCACAGTTTAATTAATTTAGACTATACTTTTATGTATATATCGAATTAAATTTACAGGTTCACAGGTTCATCAGTTCGAGTTTATCTGTTCTTCTCAGACGTCGAAATCGCGGCTGTTTTAGTATCTCCCTGGCCAATTCATTGGGATGTGCTTCTAGTTTTGAGTAATATTTCGAACTGAAATCTTTAATAGTTTCTTTAACGGTTTTGATCCCAAGGTCGTCATGTATATTTCTATTTCAATGTACCAAGGAGCATTGGTAATACATGGACAAATGTGGCCGGAAATCCTTGTGAGCCATATTTAATTTGATTTTTGCGATTCAACTGAGTATTTTCTAAAGTACTGTGTTGTTGGCACTATCCCAATCACAAAATTCTGAAAATGTTCCAGAGTACTCACAATTGATAGGCCTAATAAAAAATCATTGGTAGATTAGTGCCAACAATACAGAACTTCAGGAAATACTCAGTTGAATTGCGATAATCAACTTAAATACGGCTTACAAGGATTTTCGGCCATATTTTACCTTGCTATCCCCATCACAAAATTCTGAAAATGTTCCAGATAACTTTCAATTGATAGGCCTAATAAAAAATCATCAGGAGATTGGTGCCAACAACACAGTTCTTGAGAAAATACTCAGTTGAATTGCAAAAATCAAATTAAATACGACTCACAAGGATTTGCGGCCATATTTGACCATGCTATCCCCATCACAAAATTCTGAAAATGTTCCGAAAAATCATCGGAAGATTAGTGCCAACAACACAGTACTTCAGAAAATATTAAGTTGAATTGCGAAAATCAAATTAAATACGGCTCACAAGGATTTGCGGCCATATTTGACCATGCTATCCCATCACAAAATTCTGAAAATGTTCCAGATTACTCACAATTGATAGGCCTAATAAAAAATCATCAGGAGATTGGTGCCAACAACACAGTTCTTGAGAAAATACTCAGTTGAATTGCAAAAATCAAATTAAATACGACTCATAAGGATTTGCGGCCATATTTGACCATGCTATCCCCATCACAAAATTCTGAAAATGTTTCAGACTACTCACAATTGATAAGCCTATGGGGAGATTGTTGGCAACAATACAGAACTTCAGAAAATATTCAGTTGAATTGCGAAAATTTACAAAGTTCTCCTTAGTTATTCTAGTTTCCTTTCCCATGATAGTTTTATTTTTGGGCTGAGAGTCTGTTGGGATAAATTTTACCATCATGATAGACATTTTTTGGGCTGACATTATAAACTGTGTTATACACCTTGTTTTGGGCTGACACCAAAGTATGCAGAATTTTTTTTTTTTGGGCTGACATATTAAATGGTATCACGATAGACCTTTTTTTGGGCTGACACTGAATCATGAAGAAAAATTGTATTTAGTGTTACCCCTTCGTTTTTTTGGGATGAATTTTGGGCCAACTTCACATACATAAATTTTTAGATTTCATTTCGCCCAAAATACTGTAAAATTCATCCACAAAAACATGCGAATTAAAAGACTGAAGTCTGTAAACACAAAGAATAGAAAAAAATTCTTTGTTAAATTTGATATTAAACTAGATAATGTCCGCACCAACTAAGCTAACTAATAACCTCATTTGTGTAAACAACCACTCCACCTGCTCTGTAAACAGAATTAAATACAATTGCCGAAAACATTGAAACAATGTATATTACAATTATTCAGCTCAAATTGATTAATCCTGACCTACGACAGCAAAATGATCTATGCCATTGGTTGAAGTGCAGCCAAATTTGCTAAAAATAAATTAAAACATTTACGGAAGTCTCTTATATTTTGATGAATAATACGAAAATTAAAATTAAAATTGGCTGATGCTGATGTTGGTGATGCCAATGATCCGAACACCGTTGGTAAATTAGGCAGAACTTCATCTAAAAATCATTTTAGAATCCCAGTTCCAACGCACATGTCGAATTTCATCATAATCGGGTTAGGAATAGCCAAACTTAATCCTACTGCGCCATATTCCAGAACTTTATCTAAAAATCATTTTAGAATCCCATTTCCATCGCGTATGTCAAATTTCACTAAAATCCGTTAAGAAATCTATAAGTTCCAGCCTAATTGGCATACAGATAATTTGCTAAAGGTTCAATTTGAAATATAAAAGGTTCAATTTCCAGTGTAAAAAGGTTATTTTGAAGTGTAAAAACTTTAATTTGAAGTGTAAAAGGTTCTATTTGAAAAAGGATCAATTTAAAGCGTAAAACCTGTATTTATAATCATTAAACTACTCCATAATAGTGTTTTAAATAAAATTAACGGTCATTTACTTTAAATTAACAAAAAAAAACAATTATATAAAAACATAATTAAGCTAGTAATATAAAACAAAACCAATTTTGAAAATAAAGACTCGATTATTTGATTAATGGTGCCGCCCGTAAAGAAAATAAATTACGAAAAGTGAATCAGGTTATTTAATATGCGAGTATAATCATAATTTGTATAAAATAATAATAATTTAATTAAATAAATTTTAACGAAAATACTAGAATAAGAAATTATAATAATATTTCAATAAAAACAGAAATAACATTAATTGACGAAATCAATAAACAATATTCATCAACAACCTCAAAATACATATGTATGTACTTCGATAACATCAATTATTGTCGTCATCAGGTATCATATTTTTTTGTTTTGTAAATTAAAATTAAGAATTTTATTTTATTTTTAATTAAAATTTAAAGTTGAGAATAAAATAAATAATTGTATTTGTTGATTGTGATAAGATATCATGAGCGTATTATCTATAATTTTTTTGCATTTATTCAGAAGCAGTTCTAAATAACCTAAATATGTATAAGCAAAAATTCATAAACTAAAAAAAATCCTTCGTTTGAGACTAAAACAGTACGTTTTAATTAAGATTCTCTTTGATCTACCTAAACAATAAAAGATATTTTCATTTTTCACATTTAGTTTTTGTAACAAAAAAATATTTATCCCTGTGTATGTGTTACATTTTTATGTGCTGATGAAAAATTAACACCTTTCATCTTTATTTTAATTGCACTTTTCAAAATGGTTTTCGTTGAACCTAGTATGATTACGATTTAGATACAAATTACAATTGTCCTAATTAGTAATTTTTGTGACGCATTAATAACTATAGTACAAGAAATACTTAAAAAACCATTGGAGTATTATTGTTGTTTTTCATAATATATTTCGTACGATGTTATTTTCAACATTTTTTTATTTGGATACATTTACATAGGTAGGGAATGAACTACCGATTTACCTAATCAAATTGATTACCAATCTTAAAGAAACGTCAATCCATGCCATTTATTAAATACTATTATATATGAACTTTGGTTACGTTGTGTTTTACAGAAAGAAAGAGATAATTGAGTTTAAGTTATTTGTAAAAGCTTGAATAACGCAATTGGTCGCACCTGACAACTCACCAAATTTGCGAACAAACGATGGTACAATACCAATACAGCGGAGAAACGTGGCCTACAATATACAACACCATCAAGACCAAACAATCCGAAACCACCAACACCAATGGATATCAACCCATCAATGCAAACGAGACAGGTGAACTATATCAACCATCCCACCAATCAAGATAATCCAGTGGCAAAACGAGATTATTCTCACCGTTACGAACCAGTCAGATAACAGAGAATCAACCACATGGAAACACAACCAGAAGAAGACTATTACAATCAATTGGTCAACGACAATACGGAAGGCGAAATATCCGATGACGACCGGTATACCGAAGATGATTCTGAGGAAAACTTTTTGACGGGAGCCTTTCTAGCGTACAGCCTCTCTAGCCTAGAGTATAAGTTAAAAAATGGCAATATTCTCAAATTCCTGATCGACACAAGAGCAAACAAAAACTTTATAAAACCACAATTAGCCAGTAACGCCACCCCAACTAAGGTTCAATTTAAAATCAGATCAGCTGGAGGTGACATCGGAATCAGTAAGAAAATTAGCGGACAATTTTTCAAAAGTATTGGCATCAACAATACTATTGAATTCTTCATTCTACCGGGATTAAAATCATTTGATGGCATAATAGGACACGACACATTGATGGAACTCGGTGCAATAATGCACAGGAAAAACAACCTGTTAATAATAACACCAGACATTAGAATTCCATTCAGAGAAAAACCATCACTTCAAGTCAACAATATGGAAATCCGAGATAGCCATCTTTCATCAGAAACAAAGGAGCAACTCTAAACAATAGTATCAAAATTTAAACATTTATTCGGACCCGTAAACAACATAGAAATAATCGATACTGTGGTAAGAGCCGAAATCAAAACAACGACGGATGAACCTATATATATCAAATCATATCCCTATCCATACAGTTTGAGACAGGAGGTGGAGAAACAAATAAGCCAGCTCTTAAAAGACGGGATCATTAGACCCTCTAAGAGGCCATATTACTCCCCTATTTGGGTTGTTGACAAGAAGTTGGACGCCTCACAAACAAAGAAATATAGGATGGTCATAGACTTCAAAAGGCTGAATGCTGTCACAATATCAGACTCATATCCGATTCCGGATATATCCAGTACATTAGCAAATCTCGGAGACTCTCAATGTTTTACAACCATAGACCTAACATCGGGGTTCTACCAGATAAAAATGAAAGAAGCGGATATACAAAAAACCTTGTTTTCTACAATAAACGGGAAGTACGAGTTTCTACGACTTCCTTTTGGCTTAAAAAACGCCCCAGCCATTTTTCAAAGGATGATTGACGACGTGTTAAAAGAATTCGTCGGCGAGATATGTTACGTATACATAGACGACATCATAATCTTTGGGGGAAAAACAGAAGAGGAGCACTTATTGAACATCGAGAAAATCTCCTCAAAATTGGAGAAAGCCAACTTAAAGGTCAACCTAGACAAGACATACTTCTTGAAACAAGAAACAGAATTCTTGGGTTACCTCATCACTAATAAGGGTATCAAACCTGATTCTAAAAAAATTCCAGCCATTAAAAACATCAAAAGTTGTATACAAGATTTCGCAAAGATAACCAAGTCACTGACCAACCTTACAAGAGGAGAAAATGCACAAACAAAAGCAACCCAGTCAAAAAGGTACAAATCAGCTTGAACAAGGAAGAAATCCAAGTATTTCTACATATCAAAGAGCTACTATCCTCCACGGATATATTAATCTTCCCGGACTTCAACAAATCGTTGCTCCTGACAACAGATGCTTCATCGCAATTGGCGCAGTATTATCGCAGGGCGATATCGGCAAGGACAGGCCCATCACCTATATCTCTAGATCACTAAATAAAACAGAAGAGAATTATGCTGCTAACAAGAAGGAGATGTTGGCTATAGTTTGGGCCCTAGATAATCTCAGGAACTACCTGTTCGGAGCAAAAAAAATTAAGAATATGACGGATCATCAACCACTAACTTTTGCAATAAGCAATAAAAACAACAATGCCAAATTAAAAAGATGGAAAGTATGCTTAGAGGAATGCGCCAATCAACGCATTTATAAATCAACTTATATTCAAAAAAAGGGAAAGAAATTTACGCTCAGGAAGAACCACACCCATCTTACCACAGGCATCACATTAGCCTGCCTGAACTAGAGATGAGCGGGTAGTAACTATTCGGTATTTAATACTCGTTGCTTTCAACTACCCGAAGTAACGATTACTTGAAAAATAAAGTATTCGTTACTTTTGTATAGTTACTATTACTACTTTTTAATTTTATTTTTCGTGAGACGAGTATTTTTTTTTATTTTTGATGTAAATATGAGATAGTTCTACTTAAAAGGAAAGTATTAACTTTAAAATTTGTTAGGAAAGTTAATCTTTTTCTAAACATTTAATCATGCTATCTCAGCTCTTATACAAGAAAAAATATTAGTTGTCTTTCTTTCTTTATTTGTATTTTTTAGAGAAAGACAAATATTACATGTTTACTTATAGATTTTATGTTGTTAGAAGAATAGAATTATACATCCAAAAAATAGAAAAATAACCTAAAAATTTAATTTTTGGTTTCAATTTTATGTTTGACATCTGATATTTTGGATATACACAAATATTTTTTTAGCTTTCTTTTAGCCAATTTAAAAGTAGCTAGAAATAAATAATAAATTCTTTTGTTGTATAAAAAAACAATAGTTGACACATTTGAATTTGTTGCATTGAATGATGAATCGGAAACGAACCGATATTTGGTTATATTTTACCAAAACGGATGAAACTCATGCCAAATGTGATTTGTGCAAAAATCTGCTTTCATTTAAAGGGGGTTCTACCTCTAATTTTAAAAAACATTTATATGTTAAACATCCAGGTGTGCATCTTGAGCAAGCGGCTAAGAAATCCAATGATTCACAAACAATTTCTTCTGCTGTATCTGATGCTCCTTCAACATCTAATGCCGCTGGGTCAAATATACCTTCAACATCAACTGCTGCAGAATCGACTAGCTCTAATACGGCCGTAAGTGTAAATTTGCCTCAAACGCCAAAAGCAGCAAGGCAGTTAGGCATTACTCTTATTACCTTACGCGGCCTCCAACAATTGCACGGCAAAAAAAAGTGAATGATTTAGTGTTGAAAATGATTATAAAAGACATGCAGCCATTTTCAATTGTAGAAGACTGTGGATTTCGAGCACTTTTAGCTGGCTTGGATTCTACCTATACATTGCCCCATCGAACCACTCTTAGCAGACAGCTTTTACCATCGCTCTATGATAGTTCTCTTGTAGCAATAAAAGACATTTTAAATACTGCCGAGTTTCTTACACTAACGACGGACATGTGAACTAGCTGTACGACTGAATCGTACATGTCAATTACCGGTCATTTTATTGATTTAAATTGGACTCAAAAATCGATTCTTCTGGGGTATTTCTTATTCACAGAAAGACACACCGCTAATAACATTAAATCAATGATTGATAGCATGCTGCAGCAATGGAAGTTACGAAAGAAAGTGCATACAATTGTTACTGATAACGGAGCAAATATTGTTGCAGCATGTAGGTTAACTAATTTGAATCACTTACCGTGTTTTGCGCATACGCTTAACTTAGTAGTTCAAGATGCGATAAAGTTGATTAAGCCAATATATATTAAAACCAAGGCCATAGTCGAATTCTTCAGCCGAAGCACTAATGCATCTACAAAACTGAAACATTTTCAGGAGCAACTGAATGATGGGTTAGTTTTGAAATTAAAAAACGATGTCATTACTAGGTGGAATTCCACATACTACATGTTTCAACGAATGGGCCAATTGAAGGAATGCATTAATGCTGCGTTGGGTGTTCTCGACAACCCAATTGAAAGGTTAAATTCAGAGGGATGGGTTATTCTCAAAGAATTATGCCACCTACTCGAACCATTCGAGCTAGTTACTGTGGAACTGAGTGCACCAACACGTGACGTTATCGAAATTCATTGCTCTTATTGATGGCCTCACTAGAGCTCTGTTAAAAATTAAAGCAAATGTGCATAGCACATCTGGTGAAAATTTATTCGGTGCTTTATTAGCTGGCTTAAACAAACGATTTGATAAAATCGATTTTAATTTAATTGTTAGCAAACCGACGTTTTTGGATCCTAGATTTAAAAAACGAGCGTTTTTCAACGCCACAGCATACAATAAAGCAAAAGAATCCGTAATTGCAAACGTAACCGACATGCTTAGAATGCAAGAGACAAATTAGTCACTACCACAAACATCTGAGCCAGGTTTGACTGATTCAGGCAGAAAGGACTTACTTTGGGATGATTTTGATAATCGCAACCAAACAATTTCAACACCGCAATCATCTGCGATTATTGAAGTTCGCCAGTATTGTGAGGTACCAGATATAGCCCGGAAGGAAGACCCTTTAAATGGGTGGAAGTCAAGAGAGATGGTATACCCACGGCTGGCCAAATTGGCCAAAAAGCAGCTCTCTATAGTTGCAACGTCTGTGCCATCCGAGAGAATTTTTTCTAAAAGTGGCCAATTTTAACAGAAAGGCGAAGTCGCTTAAAGTCAGATAATTTTGAAAAAATAATCTTCCTGAATCCGAATCAAAGTTTTGTACTTTAATTCTAATTTCCTTTTCTGTTGTTTAGTTTTATTTTTCTATTCTAGTCTATGAAATGTTCCTATAATTTTATTTTATTTAAGATTTCT
The DNA here is from genome assembly GCA_958295665.1 of Tipula vernalis. Taxonomy (NCBI): domain Eukaryota; kingdom Metazoa; phylum Arthropoda; class Insecta; order Diptera; family Tipulidae; genus Tipula; species Tipula vernalis. The sequence goes on from OY282559.1 coordinate 193,302,207, forward strand.
TGAAATTTCTCCTATGTATTTATTTTATTTTATTGAATTAAAAGAATTATTCTATTTTTATTTAATTTATATGCATTTTAATTTTTTAAAATAACTTGTAATTTATCTAATAATGACATAAGCCTCAGCAAAAATCAACATATGACATGACTTCGCATAGACATCAGTAAGCAGTAATCACCAAATCTTTGGTAGGTAGTTGAACCAGGTATTAAAAATTTCGCTTTAAATGATCGTATAATGTGTAAAACGAACTTATGATTACTTTGTAACGAATAAAAGTAACGAGTATTTGCAGCAAAAGTAACGAGTACTCATGATAACTCATAGTAACGAAACTGCACATCACTAGCCTGAACTAAGTAAAGAAACCCTAACAAGAATTCTACGAGAGAAACTAAATCCGAACACAATCAATGGAGTATTATTATTATTTACTGGAGGGCCATGTGGGCGATAAGCCACCTCGCACCGCGACCTAAAAGATCTATTGTGCTGGACCCTACTTAATTATCCGTCCAGTCAATATTCAGGCTCTTAATGAATCTGACAATACTACTAATCAATGGAGTAAAAATACCTGAAGAATATATTTAAATCCTCCAGGAGGCCGGTAAAGAAAATTTCTCGGGTTACAAGATACGATTAACACAAAGAGTGGTGACGGACATACGCAACGAGGAAAACCAGTTTGCCATTATAAGAGAAGAACACAAACGGGCACACCGGAATCATGCAGAGAATAAAAAAAAATATTGAAAAAATACTACTTCCCTCGAATTGCTAGTCTAATAAAGAAACATACACAAACACGCGACACCTGTAACATCAACAAATATGATAGACATCCTAGTCGCGTGGAAATCCAAGAGACACCCATTCCGACGTACCCGACAGAGATACTCCACATTGATATAATGGAAACCAAAAATGAGAAGTTCATTTAATGTGTGGACAAATTCACAAAATTTGCGAATTTTTTTCGCATAAAAACTAAATCTATTCCGCATGTGAGGGATAAAATAATTAAAGCAATGCATTTCTTCTCTGTATCCAAAATAATTGTGATGGACAATGAAAGAAACTTTATAAGTCCAATAATTACGGACTATCTAAAAACTTTGGGAGTTAAAATTTACCTCTCTAACACCATCACAAAGAAATGAGACAAATGGGACTGTCGAAAGACTCCATTCTACAATAATTGAAATCGTCAGATGCCTCCAAAACGAGAACCAGGAACTAACAGTAAAGGAATTATTCAATATAGCAGCAGACCGCTATAAAAACTCAGTACACTCGGTCATTCAACAAAAACCAAGTGACATATTTTTTGGTAGAACACAAAGAATAAACTATCAAAATCTGTCTGACTTCAAAAAAAAAAAAACGGAGATATAATCGAAAGGATCCGGAGAAGCCAAGAACCCAAAATTGAAAGAGAGAAGGCAAAGAGGGAAAAACCGAAAACGTACGCGCCTGGAGAAACAATATTCACCGCAATTAAACAAATTGAAGCAAAGGATAAACTAAAATTCATTACAACAACAACCGGGAAACGAATTCATAAAGCCCATATTAAAAATATAACTCAATAATTTCAACTACTTTTAGCTCATGGCTATGGGGTTTAACATCATCCGCGACAATCTACGAATACAATATCCCAGTAGTAACTGTAAAACAAGGAAATGGGCGAATTATTAACGGACATTTTAAACTAATCCATATCATCAATTTGGACAAGTACGAAGAACTGATTGAACGATTAACACCAACGTTCAATAACATTCATCAACGAAGCAAAATTCGAGCTCAATTGGTTCACCAAACAAAGCAAATCTCGCAATGTATTTCAGAACTTAAAGGTCAAAAGTTAAGAAGCAGAAGAGCGATAAATTGGATCGGAAGCGCGTGGAAATGGATCGCAGGCTCACCTGACGCCACAGATTGGGATCAGATAGTGAAAAGTCAGAACCAAGTAATTAACAATAACAACCAATAGAGTATTAATGGACACAGCTCAACAAATGCTCAACGAATTCAACAAAATTGTAGAACACCTAAATGGACGAATGGAAGACGAAGACGATAAGATGCAACAAACGCTGTACAACCGACTTACTCTCATCAAAGAGGAAATAAAATAAATCATTCGAGCCGTGCAGTTAGCAAAAGGAAAAATAGTTAACACCAATTTAATAAAGGGGAAATTAGCCGCTTAATTGCAGAAATAGAAACCTTGCCGTATTCCAATGAAATACAGGCTATAGAATATGCAGAACCAATGATGATGGTTAAAGATTCTACAATCCTATACGTCATATTTATACCTAAGACGAGTACAACTAAATACATCTGGAGTTCAACGAACTTTTGCCAAATCAAAACGAATTATTTGGAATCACCCAGAGATGCAACCTCTTTCGAGATATCACCATATGCGGAATGAGCAAGCTGAAGGAACTAAGTAAGGACCATTGTATCAGCCAAATTATAAAGGGATTAAATGCTAAATGTGATTACCAGTTCAATAAGAATCAAATCATCGAACCCTTAAACGACAATACAATCTTCGTAAGCAACTTTAAAGGAGACATCGTTTATAGTAATAGAAGTAAACATTTAGAAGGAAATTTTCTAATTCAATATCATAATAAAACAATAAAAATCGGCGAATAAGCTTTTACGTAAAAAGCGTCAAAATTGACCCAGGATACTTACATAACTTGTAATAACGTTGAACAACTTCAAGAACTTTTCAACGAGCGTAAAGAAGCTGTCCTCATTGTGGTCTAGTTTTTCCAGTGCACTGTAAGGTCCATCATCATCGGTAAACCCCAGCTTACTGTCGGACGGTACAACATTGTAACGTTGTGTGGCAGACTGTAACATAGAAGTGATACGACGTTGTTTTCCCCCTATATTTTCGCAAACTGGTTTCAATGTTTATGAATCCAAATTTGATCCGGTGTCATTAAATAATAAATTACTGCAAACAATGATCATTCGATATCAGGCGATCGTCTAGTCAGTTAGTGCAAATCAACTAAATTAAAAATTGATCTAAATAAGTATAGGATTATTGGTATATTATTGGTTATTGAAACCAATTTATTTTGGTAAATCCAAATGCCAACACCAAATATCCAACTACAGTTGAGGATTTTGTTGGTTGGTTAATGTCATTGGCCTTCACTCGAGACCGTGAAATTGGACGTGGTTAAATTTAACCTCATCTATAAATTATCATATATTGGCCGAGCGTGATTTCTCGCTAACTACCAGGGTTACCGCTTTTGAGTTTCTACCGTATAAACCAATACGAGATAGTCATCATAAAAGTCAGCGGAATTTCAAGAACGGATTATGTGCTGACCTTCATTTCCTCATGGCGTGAAATTATATTAACCGTGTGGATTACAGTGTTGTTTGTTGTGGAAAAAAAAAAAAACCTAGAATCTATAGTGTTCTAGTAAAATCTTATAGTTAATTTGCTCTTATATTTATTTATTGTTGTTCTTAAATTTTCTGAAAATTAGTGTTTTGTGAGTGTGTGAGCCTTTGTATTAGTGAAAAGAAAAAAAATATATTTCGAACAATTCGTGATTGGAAATCGAAGAATCTAAAAATAATAAAAATAGTTTGTCGTCCAAGTGAACTAATTTCATTAAGGGTCCTTGGGCTGTGGCCAGTAGGGACTGTTTCTTTCAGCTTCAACGTCGCGGAGCGCTTTGCAGACTTTGAAGGGTGAGTAAATTTTTTTTTGTCTGGTAAATTTTTCATATAATAAATTGGATACCTGGGCGTACAAACAGTTAACCGCGAATTAGATTGTGAATGTTATACAATCTATTACAGTCCAGTTAGTGGTTCATACTATTGTGTAAGTTAGTATGAAGGCTCTCACGCAGTTAGTTTTTTTTTCTTCCCAAATTAAAGTTACATAATTAATATTTGTATGAAATTTCAATCCTATAATTTATCATTAATCAGTTTATATAATTACCTAAGTTTATTTTTAATTACCGAAAGATTATTTAAATTAGTATACTATCGATCTCGAATGTTTTCTTTGGTTAAATAAACGGGTTTGGTAACTTAACTTTACTGTTTTTATTTTCGTTATTCATAATCGGTAAATACTAGGTAATATGAATTGTTGAATTACGTCGATGGAGGGAGGGTTGGGGAACTTGCAGGATTCCAGGGGGGGCCAAATAAGACATCTCGTGATGTTCACATGGTAAAAACCACTTGAGTGGATTGGTACTGGTTTCGTCTTGGTCATTTCGTATTTCTTTTTTTTGTCTCTTTCTTCTTCTTATTATTTATTTGATTTTGTTGCACATGATAATATTTAAGCTTTGTAACATAGTGGGGTTGCTGTCTAACGTACCCGCCCAGCCGGAGCTCCCGGAATTTAATATGAGCAAGCATGTGCAGGTTCAGCAGCCTGGGTTACAAAAATGGCGCCGGAACAGGGACCTGAATAGGTCAGTAATGAAGTAAATCATTATTTGGTTTTTTTTTGTTAATTATGATAAGGTGCTAACAGTCACTCGAATAAAGCATCCGAGGAGCTTCCCTCCTTATGGACAGATGATATATTTGAAACCGCCTCTGAATATAAACTACTGTTTTAGTAATCAAGCGGTTAATCATCTTTTAATTTATTTTGCCCTTCTGGTTTTTACATTTTTATTTTTTATTTTCAATGGTTAATGATTCTTTACTAGTTTTTTTTCTAGTGTTGAGTCGGCTGTTCTCTTAAAGGGACTCAGGGCGATTTCAAAGCTTAGTGGTATTGATTGATTGGTTGTGATTCGGCTATTCGCGATATCTCTCTGCTGCATGATTTCCCTTGCTACCTGAGGACAGACAACCTATGAATTCGTAGTATAATTTCAGTTATGGTGTTTCAATTTATAATTTTTTTTATATAGTGGAAGGTGTGATACGACTGTCGAATACAAATAGAGCAGACGAGGCGACATAACGTATGATCGAATCCAGGTGATTCCTGATTTCTCATACGGTATAGATCTTCATCGATTATTCATTTGATAGACGACATTCGTTTTGCACTTACTAAAACACTATTTGTGGCATAATTTTTTTTTGTTATTAAACATATCAGTACGAAAATCAGCTGAGTACCATGAATAAGTTATCCATTCAAGTTGTAGAGTTTTCCCTGACGAATCTTACTAGTTCCCCACCACCTCCTCCCAATTTATTCATATTTATTCGATTACTAATATCATTGCTAATTGCGTAATTAAATAATTCTACTAATTTGAATTACATTTTATCGAGTTGATATTGTGACAAATTATTTTTAGTCAAAACAATGGATATTCGATTTTATACTAAACTTTTAACGGACGATGAGCTGGAGGTTGAAGCAATAATCCGCGAAATTGATCCTCAAGATCCTCAAAGGGATGAACAGCTAATTTCTGCGCTTGAGAATGAAACAAACGATTCTACAATACAACCAGTTAAATCACACACGGCAGCATATCCAGAATTGGATATCGGCACGGCACGTGAGGTATATGATGTATTTGATAAACTCATTTACCAGGCTACAGAACCGTTATCTTCCCAGACAGTTGAAAAGGTGTTAGCTAGAGCTATCCATTGGAAAAGACGTATGGAACGACTTAAAAATTCATTTGGAGAAACCGGTAATGTAGGAAATATTATCACTAAATTTAGACGACTAATTCAGTATACTAACTCCGAACACTCCCAAAAGCAGTATAAAACAAGTGGTTGTAACTTCTTCAATTGTTCACGAGAAAAATGAGAACCATGGTCCATTAGCAGTACCAACGTTTTCCAAAGCTAGTATAGACACATCGACTCACCTCAAGGTTTCAAATTCTGAAACAATACCATCCCCTACTGTAACACTACCTAACAATGCAAGTACCCACTTTAGAGGAAATAATAATTATTCGCCAACCATTAATCAGGATCGGGATCTCATTAATTCAATTGGTCAACTATCTGTTCAGGCAGGAACAACAAATAGATCACACGGGCTTCACGATGCTAGACATCCTGAGACGGGCTTAGGAATTTCCTGGAAAGACTTTCGTCCCTATTATCCAAAATGGAAACTGTCATTTGATGGCAGTGGACAAGGACTGGATGTTCATGACTTTCTATTTCGTTTGGAAATGTCCGCCAAACGTGATGGATACTATGAGCATAAATTACCACAAATCATCCATCATTTTATTTCGGGTGTAGCGGAGAAATGGTTTTGGGTCTATACGATGACCAACCCCGACTCAGATTGGAGACAAATGAGAGGCGCATTCCTTACGCGGTTTTCTAGTCAGGAATCAGAAAAGGAAACGCGTAGAACCATTCAAAAATTCACTCAAAAGATATCCCAATCTTTCAGCGATTTTTCACTGGAAGTTCAGGTGCCTAACGGAAGACTGTCCAACAAATTCTCAGAAGACGAACTAATTGACATATTGCGTGACAATATGAATCCGGCGCTTCAATGTGCTACTCTGAAATATCGATATGAAACCATCGAAGAATTGAGACTTGATTGTCAAAAATTTGAACGGGTTTGGTCGAAGACGGGTTATGACCCCAGGACTCAAGGAGCCCACCGTGGTAATAGGCATACGGCACATGAAGTAACAATCGATACATACCCAAACGGTCCTGCAAACGAATCACTGAAAATCTCTAATTCCGAAGATCAGCCAAACGTGTCAGCGATACGTCCTCAACCTAGTTTAACTTCCGGTTCTACTTATTTGATATGTTGGAATTGTAAAGACGTAGGACATCGTTATCACGATTGTCTTCAAGAATTCAAGGACATTTTTTGTTTCGGATGTGGTAAATCGGGAGTTAGGAAGCCTAACTGCCCGCAATGTAAAACGTATACGTCGGGAAACTCCACACCGAACGCGATTCGTCCGGGGGAAACTCGTTCGGGTGTGAGTCAAAGCTCACCTCGGAAATAAACTATCCTACCAATAATCTTACTTCTTCAGTTCACAACCTCGTCCAACATACCAATATCGGTCCTAATCCAGTAAAGAATTTCGCAGTGAGGAACTCTAGTACTCAGACAGAAAGTTTTAACGAACCGTGTGCTCCTCCGATAGAATTTAAAACTGAAAAATATATTAATCGTCAAAAATCGCGTACCTTCAATTATTGGAAGGAACGGAAGCAACTTAATAAACTATGTGGCGCAACGACCATTCGACAAAAACACGATCTACGGCCACACGTTTCCATAAATCTTCTTGGTACGGAAATAGTTGGATTACTAGATAGTGGAGCCTCTATTAGTATATTGGGCAAAAATTCTCTAAATTTGATTGATAGGTTAAACTTGAGTTTAAAGAAAGTAAAATCCAACATCAGAACGGCAGATGGGACTTCGAATACTATTTTGGGTTTTGTTGATGTATTAGTGAGTTATGATGGGAAATCCGAAAATATTCGACTCTACGTTGTCCCAACTTTAGAAGGTGAACTTTACCTCGGTATAGATTTCTGGTCTAAATTTAATTTGGCCCCTTCAATAATATGTGAATTAGCTAACCCCTTGATCGACTCTAAACGTCACCAACTAAATGACGATCATACTGAAAAACTTCAAAGAATCATCAACTCTTTTAAATCCTTCGAATCCAACGGTCTCGGTAGAACTCATCTTTTGGAGCACGTGATTGATGTAGGACAAACGCAACCCATAAAGCAACGGCATTATAATGTTTCGCCGGCAATACAAGACTTAATTTACGAGGAACTCGATCGGATGCTTGAGCTGGGAGTGATAGAAGAAAGTTCCAGTGCTTGGAGCTCTCCCGTAGTTCGCGTCAGCAAATCAAATGGAAAATCCAGACTCTGTTTGGACTCTCGTAAGTTGAATCTCGTAACCGTTAAGGACGCTTATCCTCTACCTCTGATTGATCGCTTATTGGGAAGATTACACCAGACCAAATTTATCACTTCATTAGACCTCAAGGATGCCTTTTGGCAAATCCCTTTGGCTAAAGATTCTCGAGACAAAACGGCATTCACGGTACCGGGTAGGCCCTTGTACCAGTTTACTGTGATGCCGTTTGGACTATGTAACGCGCCGCAGACTTTATGCCGTCTAATGGACCGAGTCATACCACACAAATATCACGACAGGGTATTTGTCTATTTGGATGATCTCCTCATCATATCTCCTACGTTGGATGATCACTTCTCGCTTTTATCTACAGTCGCAAAACTTTTAAATGATTCAGGCCTAACAATAAATCTCGCAAAGAGTCGTTTCGTAATGCGAGAGATCAAATATTTAGGGTATCTAGTTGGCGAGGAGGGACTTCGTACTGACCCGGCCAAGGTTGAGGCTATCTGTAGCTTCCCGAGCCCTACGACAGTTAAACAAACTCGCCGGTTTTTAGGTATGGCGGGCTGGTACAGAAGGTTCATCCCCAACTATGCGGAAATAACAGCCCCAATTACTGATCTCCTCAAGAAGGGTGTTAAGTTCCATTGGAACAGTGATGCGCTATTGGCTTTCCAAAAGTTAAAAACCCTCCTTTCAACTGCACCAGTGCTAATAAACGCCGATTTCACAAAACCCTTCTTTATCCGCTGCGATGCTAGTACGGAAGGAGTGGGCGGTGTACTGTACCAGAAAAGTGAAGCTGATGACGAAAGGCCTATAGCCTTCTTTTCTCAAAAATTGAACCGTGCCCAGAAAAACTATAGCGTAACTGAGTTGGAGTGTCTCGCTGCCTTGTTAAGCATCCAAAAATTCCGTGCCTATATTGAAGGATATCAGTTTACAGTAATAACGGACCACGCTAGCCTGAAGTGGTTGATGTCCCAAAAAGACCTCAACGGCCGACTGGCTAGGTGGAGCCTCAAGCTGCAGGCTTTCGACTTTGTAATCGAACACCAGAAGGCCGCGTTAAATGTTGTTCCGGATACCTTATCGCGGATCTACTGCGACTCCCTTGACGAACTAAAGCAAAATTTACCACTCTTGCTAACTGCCATAGACATGAATTCTGATCATTTCTCAGAGGAAGAGTATATGAGGATTAAGAAAAAGATTATCGAGTCTCCACAAAGCTATCCAAACCATCGGATACATGATGATCGAATTTATATACGGTTCGATCCTAAACGGAATGACAGCTTGATGGATTTGCCAGTATGGAAACTACTGATCCCTCCATCAATGACTGACGAACTTATTCGTCAAGAGCACGATAACCCTACGGCGTCACATGGCGGACAAAGGAAGACTTTGGAAAGACTGCGAAGGTTTTATTTTTGGCCAGGGATGCGTCATCAAGTTCAACATTTTATTAAATCTTGTGACACCTGCCAAGCCACCAAAGCTTCCAACAAGTTGCTTCGTTCACCCATGAGTCGTCCTAACTTCACGGAACGACCATTCCAGAAAATTTATATAGACCTTCTGGGACCTTATCCACGGTCCAAAAACGGAAAAACTGTTATTCTAATAATTATGGATCGTCTAACTAAATTTTGCTTACTTAAGACTCTCACCAAAGGAATAGCCAGAAGAATTACAGAATTTCTCCGGGACGAAGTATTCTTTGTGTATGGTGTGCCGGAAACAGTCCATAGTGATAATGGAGCTCAGTTTGTCAGTAAGGAATTCCAATCTCTGCTTAACGAGTTTGGAATTAAACATGTAAAAACCGCCGTGTACTCACCCCAATCAAATGCTTCCGAACGGGTAAACCGTTCCGTAGTGGCGGCAATTAGAGCATACGTTAAGAAGGACCACCGTTCCTGGGATCAGCACGTGGGAGCAATCGCAGGTGCGTTGCGTAATTCTATACACGAATCGGCGGGATTTGCTCCCCACTTTGTTCTATTCGGCTATCACCGAATTGGACACGCCGATGAGTACCAACTTCTTCGAAAAATAAATTGTATTGGAGAAAACGAAGTGCAGGTTGACGCATTACCAGAGCGAATCCGAGAATTACATGAGGAGGTGCGTAAGAATTTGACAGCGGCGTATAACAAATACTCTTCCTATTATAACCTCCGTTCTAGGAATGTTAGTTTCGAACCAGGCCAAACGATATTTGTTCGGGAACACCCACTAAGTGACGCCGGAAATAAATTCTGCGCTAAATTCGCTCCCAAATTTCGTAAAGCTCGTATAAGAAGAAGTGTCGGGAATGTTAATTATGAAGTAGAAGATGAACACGGGAAATTACTAGGTTTATACCACACCAAGGACATAAAAATATAAGTAATAATTTTAAGGAAAGGTCGATGATTCCTCTGATCTAATTTGGTGTGGGTCTTCAGCCTGTTGTTGACTTTGTGCGTAACACAATCAAAACAAGCTGTGCTGTAACGTTGTGTGGCAGACTGTAACATAGAAGTGATACGACGTTGTTTTCCCCCTATATTTTCGCAAACTGGTTTCAATGTTTATGAATCCAAATTTGATCCGGTGTCATTAAATAATAAATTACTGCAAACAATGATCATTCGATATCAGGCGATCGTCTAGTCAGTTAGTGCAAATCAACTAAATTAAAAATTGATCTAAATAAGTATAGGATTATTGGTATATTATTGGTTATTGAAACCAATTTATTTTGGTAAATCCAAATGCCAACACCAAATATCCAACTACAGTTGAGGATTTTGTTGGTTGGTCAATGTCATTGGCCTTCACTCGAGACCGTGAAATTGGACGTGGTTAAATTTAACCTCATCTATAAATTATCATATATTGGCCGAGCGTGATTTCTCGCTAACTACCAGGGTTACCGCTTTTGAGTTTCTACCGTATAAACCAATACGAGATAGTCATCATAAAAGTCAGCGGAATTTCAAGAACGGATTATGTGCTGACCTTCATTTCCTCATGGCGTGAAATTATATTAACCGTCTGGATTACAGTGTTGTTTGTTGTGGAAAAAAAAAAAAAACCTAGAATCTATAGTGTTCTAGTAAAATCTTATAGTTAATTTGCTCTTATATTTATTTATTGTTGTTCTTAAATTTTCTGAAAATTAGTGTTTTGTGAGTGTGTGAGCCTTTGTATTAGTGAAAAGAAAAAAAAATATATTTCGAACAATTCGTGATTGGAAATCGAAGAATCTAAAAATAATAAAAATAGTTTGTCGTCCAAGTGAACTAATTTCATTAAGGGTCCTTGGGCTGTGGCCAGTAGGGACTGTTTCTTTCAGCTTCAACGTCGCGGAGCGCTTTGCAGACTTTGAAGGGTGAGTAAATTTTTTTTTGTCTGGTAAATTTTTCATATAATAAATTGGATACCTGGGCGTACAAACAGTTAACCGCCAATTAGATTGTGAATGTTATACAATCTATTACAGTCCAGTTAGTGGTTCATACTATTGTGTAAGTTAGTATGAAGGCTCTCACGCAGTTAGTTTTTTTTTTCTTCCCAAATTAAAGTTACATAATTAATATTTGTATGAAATTTCAATCCTATAATTTATCATTAATCAGTTTATATAATTACCTAAGTTTATTTTTAATTACCGAAAGATTATTTAAATTAGTATACTATCGATCTCGAATGTTTTCTTTGGTTAAATAAACGGGTTTGGTAACTTAACTTTACTGTTTTTATTTTCGTTATTCATAATCGGTAAATACTAGGTAATATGAATTGTTGAATTACGTCGATGGAGGGAGGGTTGGGGAACTTGCAGGATTCCAGGGGGGGCCAAATAAGACATCTCGTGATGTTCACATGGTAAAAACCACTTGAGTGGATTGGTACTGGTTTCGTCTTGGTCATTTCGTATTTCTTTTTTTTGTCTCTTTCTTCTTCTTATTATTTATTTGATTTTGTTGCACATGATAATATTTAAGCTTTGTAACATAGTGGGGTTGCTGTCTAACGTACCCGCCCAGCCGGAGCTCCCGGAATTTAATATGAGCAAGCATGTGCAGGTTCAGCAGCCTGGGTTACAACATTAGCTGAACATTTACTCCTACTAAGATACAAATTTTGGCCGCAAGCTTAACCTAAAGATGATTTATTTAATTTTATTTCCGTAACATATTGATATGGTTACCTGCTTCGTAGCTCTGCCTTATTTTCCAAAGTTTTAGCTCCTGTTCGTTTCAACCTGGTTTTTAAAGTTATCTCAGAAGAATATCATATTAGAAGCCATTATTTTTATTTATTTCCTAACTTTATGGAACACTATAAGACTAAAACGAAAAATAAATGAACTTAAAATTTAGGTAATAATCTGAAAATGTTTGAACTGGTGCGACAGAACTTTGTTTTTTTGGTTTTAATCTATGCAATCTGTTTTGGGGCTACAGCCACTCTCTCACTTCTTTTCCAGTTTACTTTTGCCTTGCTATGGTTTGCATAGACCCGTTTTGTATAAACCAGTGTGCTGACATGAAAGATGGGTCCATGGATTCTGAACTCTCAACAAGTTTTTTCTGATAATCCCGCAGCACCGCCAAGTAAATTTTGAACAGTGCTAGTGTTACCGTGGTCCATCAACTTTTCTGCCCTCGGTGTGGTGTGTTGTTTTCCAGGTCGTCTTACTACTGCTTCCCTTATAGCAAAGGCCTCTTTTGGAGCATGTGTTGCTCTAACCGGCGGTGACAAGCCTACATTGTGTTCTGGCAGGTTTTGTTGGTCCCTTATTAGGCTGTGCAAGATGGTACATGCTATTACTCTATTTGCCAAAAGCACCGGCAGAAAAAACGCCTCAATTGCTGAAGGAACTGTAGGCTGGTGTTTTTGCAGCCATCACAAATTTACATTGTGCGTCGCAGACAACCATCAGAACAGAACTAAAAGTGTATTTTTATAACTTTAAAGAACAGTTTTTTAAAGAACAGTTTGGCATTTGCCACAATCGATGGAAGTCGTTTTTAATGTTTATCTATTCATGCTTAGCTTTTGGTGGAAGAAACATTGGTTCTAATATTTTATTAATAGTTTCGCATATTTATTTGATTATTTTCCGAATAGTGGCAACAACAAGGCGAACATCAATCGCCAATTTTCGGAATGACCTTCCATGAGGCAAAAATTTAACAAATGCATACATTGTTACCTAAATATCTTTAAAATAAGGAATGCCTAGCATATTGCTATGTCACGCTATAGTTAATTGGAGCATAAAACAAATTATCATTGATTTGACAGTTTTTAGTCCTATAATTATCCTATGTATCCTATTTACAATCAAAACTAAGAATGTAACGCATATTTTGTGAAGTAAAAAACAAAAAATAAAAAAAAATAAAAAAAATATAAAAATATTATTAGATTTAATTGTTAAACTTGTCCAATTTTTAAAGGTAACGTAAAGACAGTAAGTTTAATTTTTGATTTTGACCTTTAGTAATACAATTAATCATAGCGTCAAAACATAACATATACTAAAAGCTATAATTAAAGTTAGCATATAATTAAAGTTACAAATAACTTTTCTCTCGGTGAAAGACTTCCACGATAATTCGTCCCAGTTCCCCGAAGATTTTCCTTCACCAAATTAAAAATTGAATTGAAGGTCTGAGGCGACATTCGAAACAATTTATGGTATCTGAAATGCACATAATTGGATATTTGTCTATTTCTTTACAAACGGTATTAAAATAACCTCTATCATATCTTTGCGTATTGAACGGATGAACCCAATATGTCCTTTTATTTGTTTATTATTATATTATATTTAATTTATATATTTATTTTATTTTTATTATTATTTATATTGATATTGCAAAAATAAACGTTCTTCACAAACTAGTAGTAAATTCTATTATGTTATGACACAAAAACAATTCCAACAAACGTCAAAAAAAAAAATCTGCTACACTACTCTTTATGTGTTTCAGCCTTAATACAGTAAAACCTTTCTACATCACACGAAACAAGAACAACGCTACAACAATGTTTTTCTGCATTTGCATCCATAACAACTTGGAAAAGTTACAAAACTTAACAAGCTCTTGATTTCGATATAATACAATATTTTCTTTGTACTTTACTTAAAAAAAAAAAGATGACTGATGATTGACAATTTATTGAGAACCAGATAAGTATTTATCGAAACTTAACAATTCTTTTTGCATTCACACCTTAGAAATCTTAATCGCAGTTGACAATAATTTGATCCTTTTTCGAAATCCAATTAAAAAAGTAGTTAAATTAAAATCTAAGGGAGTTGATTTCACGATATGTGTTAAACATGTTTTATGTAATGTAGATTAATATTTGTACATTAATTAAAAAATCAAATGTTAATTAAAAAATCAAATGTTCTCTCATTCAAGATTGGATTATTAGTGATAAAAATCAAATTCGCTTTTACAACTATTCTGGGTCGGCCAAATTTCTTCATTTAACTTTATTTCCTTTTACTATTAATCTTTTGAGTGACCTAGCTAATATACTGTGTCAACGGATAATGAATTTCATATGTGTATTTGTGTTATGTAATTATAATTTTTCTAGCTAAACCCCTCCAAGTATATACCTTGAATATGAATTAACTTGTTTATAAAAGTAACTTGCTAGAATTATATAAATAATGTATATGTATATTATATTCCAGTTGAGTGCATTTTAATTATAAGCAGATTATAAAAGCTAGAACATGTAGTACATAAGAATGTAAGTGTTTGTGGATTACAACTCTGGTGGTTAAATAACTTGGAGGGATTCTTCCTTTTTAGTAGTTGGAATGTTTGTTTTGATATTAGATAGGGTATGTGGTACACATTGATTGGCTAAACCAGCGCTTACGGTTCATTTAAATCGGACAGAACATGCAGTAGAAGTTGATGCGCTCGTGCCGAAAATTTTATGTTTCATGTGTAGTACTCATCCGCAATCATTCTGTTCTAACTACAATCGTGTTTTTTGTGTACCATAGATATGAGAGTTTGTGCTAAAGAATATTGCTACAAACCAACCAAAAAATGTGTAGAGTGACTGTAAAACATGAATGCCATTTTCGACGTCCCATAAATAATTACATAAAGACTAAAACACGATTTCTTTTCTAAAATGGTAGTACAGCCAAGAGCCAAGACTTTTAATACCTTTTCGTTGTCGGTTTCAATGCCAATTGGGAAAAGCAATAAAGCCCAGACATCAAAAAAATCTTTCACACGATTCTCTTTTGTTACTAATGCTGTGTGCGTCAAAAGACTTTTCAAACTAAACTTTTCAAATTTTGAAGCTTTCGCTATTTCCTCATAGATGCTTGATGAAAAGGCAGTTTACGAGGTTACTTTTCGACGACTTTTCAATTTGTATGACATGCAGTTTAAAATACGTAAAATACGTATAGTTAAAACTGTATGATTTTAATGAACGATAGTTAAAATATCGTGCATTTACGAAAAATAAAATTTAAAATTTTAACAGTTTTAATACAACATTTCAATTTATCATCGTTAATTAAAACGATAAAATGAAATTTTGTATTAAAACTGTTAAAATTTTAATATTTATTTTTAGTAAATGCACGATATTTTAACTATTGTTAATTAAAATCATACAGTTTTAATAATTTTAATAATTTTCTGAAGTAATTCAGTTTATAAGCAATCGATTTTTCTCTACCCAAATCTCTACCCAATAAAAAGTCAACTGGCAGTATTCCATCAGGAACTATGTGAATTGTGGTCTCACATACTTCAACCTCTATTTTTAGCTTTGCGTTAAACCTATACCTACGGTTAATACATTTCTGGACCCCGCACCATGGAATATTGTGCACTCCTCGCTAAATTCGCAAATGCCCGTTCCAATGAATTTTTTATGTGACATTAACTAATGTTGCTTCCGGTATCAACTAGTGCACAAAGTTCCTTTCCATTGAACATTACATTTTTGACAGCTTTAGATGAACAATCATCCTGATTCTTTATGGCTGCACAAGATTTAGAACTTTGAACTATCAGATTTTTTCGCCCAATCTCTTTCTAGATGCCCGGTTCCACAACAGTTGTAACATCTTGGCATTCTTCTGAATCTATTTGACTTTTTGCTCTCAATTGGATTTGTTGTTACGCTCTCGATTGGTGCTTTTATCTTAATTTTTTGTTTGATTTCTTCATAAATTACGAGTTTACTTTTGAAATCATTCATAGAGGTTGATCCATATAAAATCGCCTTGTTATGTTCATAATCGGTTATTCCACTTATACAGTAATCGATTATCGAAGCATCTTCCAAGTTGCCGGTTTGACCTAGTTCATGCATAGCGCTTAAATAAATTTTGAAAGATTCATCTTTCATTTTCTCTCTATCTGCCATGCGCCACAGCAGGAATTTCACTTCTCACTTTCTTTTTGAACTCGTTGAATAAATGTGTGATTAGATTTTCCCAGGTATCAGTAACCGCCAAACGTAAACTGTCTTTTGCTGTTCCAGGAAACAGTATTTTTGAATAATTAACATTTTGTTCAGCATTCCATTTCATACATACAGCATCTTCGACATCCTGAATCCATTTCTCGACAGGACAATCATCCTCCCCGCTAAACTTCGAAAGCGATTCTTCGACATCTCTAAAACTTAAGCAAGCTCCAGCAGTAGGCACTATAATACATTTTACCTTTCAGCGCCATCTCCCGTGTTCGTAACTCTTCTAACTAGGTATTATCTTCCTGTTGGTTGCCATTAAGTTCGCTAGCATGTCACCACCCTCCATCAAACTGCTGCTTTTTCGTTCGTTCAATAGCACTGTATTATTTGAATTCACCGACTCAACATTTGCGACTCTTCTAAACATTTCCATCATCGTACGCATAAAAGCGTCCTCAATTTCATCTCAGTTGAAATTTCTTAATAATTTGTTATATAATAGCAATCCTCACTTTCAGCCCCAAAATCAAAATCGTCCTTGGTACACAATACGGTATTTTATATTTCTCGACTCATTCGGTGATCTTAGAACCGTTCTGATTTTATCTTTGATCTTCGCCAAATTAAAACTGCTTACAACAGCACTTATTTTTAAATATCACGTGTATTACTTTAGCCGTTAAATACTGCCTTGGTTCAAATAACGGTACTTTATATTTCTCGACTCACGAATTCGGTATTATTCCACGGCACTTTATATCACCGCAAATCATGGTATACGGAAACCTCTCACGGATATAAAAATTTGCCAACTATAATAACTTCACGATAAAGTTTTATACACGTTAATCACGACAAACTTAAATGTTTAATCGGTCGGTTTTCCCTGTTTGGAACACAACGTCTTAAACGCACCAAAACTAAACCAAAACGTACAAAACTACACATTTGCTTCAAGAAAACTCAATAGGTTAAAGAATTTCCTTAATATATAGTATATTGCTCAAAACTAGCCGCTGATCGATCCCGTTTGAGCCCCAAAGTGTAAAGTTTAATTAGATTTTAAGAAAAAAGCACGAGTTGTTGTTGTTGTTGTTAATAATCGTTTTACATAACAGGAATAATATATAAAGCAATTATACAATTTAAATATAACATAAAATACGATACAGGCTGCATCCTAATTGAGCTGAACAAATTCGGATACCTTAAATCCTACATATTATCTATAAATCTTATTTTGAATTACATACTTTTAATAAACGACTCGGTTTATTTTTTATTAGACGTCATTTATTTAAACGAGACATTGAAATGTTTAGTTGGCTATAAGGCACAATTGAATACTTTTAACCTAGTGACATCTATTTAAATATTGCATGAATTACTGCGTCTTACAAAAGTTTAGTTTGAAAAGTCTTCTGAGGCACACAGCATTGATTCAATAAGCACAGGTGGGATCATGAAATCCGGTCGGAAATGCCGGTCGTTTATGAAATGTCACCGCTAGCAAAACCGACCAGAAAAAATATCGTATCATGAAATCCGGTCGTTAAAAATATTGAGCAAATTTTCGTTCAGTGTATATTTTTCTAAGTTGCTGTATATTTTACTATGGAGTTGTCAAAATAATAAATAAAAATAACAAACTGGTGTTTCTTTACGATTGACTTGGGTTATTTTTTTTTTAATTTGCATTAAAATGGCCCTTAATTTTGACTATAGACCCTAATCATTATTATTTGGTTGTCCCGTGCGCCTGATTAGCTAAAAAATTAGATTACGTAGTGTCCAATTTTTATTTTGTTTTCATATTTATTCAACTCGTTCATAAAATCGGCTATTATGTTTTTTTCTAATTGGCGTTCGTCAACATTTTATAAGTATTTTTAGTTCTTTAATAAATAAACATTTTCAAATTAATTTTTGTCATCGAGTAATTTTTGGTTTGAAAATTTTGAGTTTTTTGAACGATAAATCCTTATCCGTCAACTAATATCTACCGGATGTTTTTTGGCGGAAATTTACCGTGAAAGCGGTGTTCATGATACCGTTTTTTGTAAAACCGGGCGATTTCCGTCAAAATTCCACCGGCACCGGATTTCATGAATATTTATGCATCGCAAGAATATCAGCCTTATTCTTTTACTTGCGTCACCTGTCGTTTGTTCTGACTATCTTTTTTGGTATTATCTTAGTCGATCAGACCAACAATCATTGATTGAAGTGACAAACGTACTATTTTATTAGTCATTTTGAAAGTTTCATATCTTCTGAAGTGACATTTGTTGTGGCACTTAAACATAACAACAAAAATGGGGGGAGACAAAACTTAAATTAACAAAATTGTTGCTATTCAATTGAATTGATGAATTTCAATCAAAATATAATAATAAATATATAAAACTGATTGTTATTAATATTGTTTTTATTTATTAGCATAAAAATAATAAATATTAGGTAGTTTGTGTGTCTTATGTATTGTAGAAACAAAATGTAGAATTAGCCAAAGAATATTTTAGTTTCGGCAGCGCTAAAGAGGAGTTTAACGAAAAATGGGAAAATTTTTGGCGGGAAACTTAATTCTCTGGACTCCCAATATGGGAAGTATCAGGATGCCAAAAAGTAATCAACTTACTTACAATTTGATTCATGTTTAATAAAAAACGAAACTTGTATTTATTTTAGGTTTGGAATGATTTTAAAGGCAAAATAAAAAAAAAATGACGCAGATCCAAAAGAAGATCTCAGCTGCTGGAGCTGGTTCCAACAAGTTACACACATTTTTTCCAATGGAGGAAAGTGTAGTTATTCTATGGCGATACGACAAAATATTTCAACCATCCAAGAGTGACTTTTGGAATAACCTCAATGGTACCTAATCCATTAATGTCTAATTCCGATATTCCAAATGTAAAAGCGACTGCTCCCTCTCATTCAAATTCAAGACCGTATTTTTTTATAACAGAACGTAGTGGATCTTTCCATAAGACGATTTATTACCAAATGATGCTCTTTGTCATATGGTAGCTGCAAGGCCGTGTACCTTGTACCTTGCAGACGAAGCAGATAAAACGAAAACCAATGAAACTGTAGAAGACAATCGCCTTTAGAAATGCAAACCAAAATGATGCAGAAGATCGAATAACACACTAAGAAAATCGCACGGCACGCCAGGAAAACGCCGATTTAAAGAAAAATGAATTTAAAATTTGGCGCCGGAACCAACTCGATAAAAAGGCCTTTGAAGAAATTCGAAACCGCGAATAACTTTGGTGGGTTTTAATACAAATACATATAAGATATACGTGATAATGAAATTGAATTCTGATTTTGGAAATAAAAAGAGTTATGATTTTTCGAATTACAAAATTTTTTTATATTTAACAAAAAAATTTTTTTTCAACAAATTGCGTTCATTGGTTGAACACCTACTCCTAGTTCAGCATCAATATTGCCTGAATAATGCACAAATTATGCAGAGCGCAACACACATTTGGAGTTTTGTGCTACTTTTTCTGGGTTGTAGTGGAGTTTTTCCATTAAACAACGCGTCGGGCGAGAATTAAAGTATCCCATGGACCATTTTTCCCAAAAATTGTTTTTTTACTTAGTCTTACTAATTCGATTTCGCTTTTTCAGAATATCTTATCAGAATTGTCCTATCTCTAATCGTTTCAAAATATAATGTTTTTCTTTTGTCCTATATATAGACCACAAAATGCGTGTTTTTTCGATTTATTTTATAATTAATTGTCCTATAAATTGTTTTACTGTTAAATAGAACAATTTCTATAACACGTTTCTAAAAATATAGATTCACTCATAAATGTCCTATATCCTATAAAAATGGATACAGGACAATTTACTCGAACAGTAACTTTTTTTAATGTGTCCCATATCCTCAAAAAAAACGGATATAGCACAATAAATTTCACAATTTTTAATACATATAACAATTCAGTTTATTTGTTCCAAAAATGAACTTTATAAAGCGTGTCGTTTAACTCTAAAATTTTTAGTTCTCTTTAATCTTTCGGTTATTGAACATTTATATAATATTATGGAAAAAATGAATCTATTAGGTAAATTACTATTATATTTTTTAGTTTAAAAATCGTTTATATTTAAATTTAATAATTTAGAGATGGACCATCGCCTGTCCGATCTATGAAACCCAGTGTTGTAGGGTAAATATAGTATGTTTAAATAGTATTTTAAATTTAATTAAAGTGTTTTCAATAAATGAAAACACAACTGTAGGATTTACTTATGTGTGAATATATTTGGTAAATTGTAGTGTTTGCAACAAATTAGAATAATTTATTATTGCAGCGCTCGATCACGTATTTAATTTTCTTATGTAAATTTTAATTTAATTTATTGGCTTTTATATTTTTTAAGAATACTCGCCGATGTCCTGAACTCAAGCGAAGATTCTAATGGGACCTCCAGTTCTCATTTCAGTATATTTGGTGATGACTCAATCGACGATCCCAACTATGTTCCGGATAATAATGATATGTAGACTTAGAGCTCCAAATAAATGAAACTGTTCCCAATACTAACCATCATAACGTGTTGCTTCAACCTAGAGACGTTATGGATACTGGAACTCCATCTCGTAAGCGCAAAATTAGCAAAGAAAACGTCAAACAGGGAAAGAATACAATAATACAAAAGGAAAAACAGTTCCTGCCAAATGTATGAGGCCGCCGAACTGTGACAAAGCATGCCCATTTAACTGTACATTGTACTTTTTGGAAACAATTCGAAAGGAAATACACAGTGATTTCTGGGTTTTATCTGATTTAGAAAAAATAATATTTTACACCAAGTATGTGACTGTTGCACCTGCTAAACGAAAGAGTACGACCTCCGAAACGTCGAGAAAACAAAATTATTTAGTTTATTCTCTAAAACAAGGCAAAGAACAGCTAAGAGAATGCCGATCGTTATTTTTAGCTACATTGTCCATATCTCAGCGAACAATTTACTATTTTTGTTTAAAATCATTTTAATCCGCTCACTTATGGTACCAACACCATCGAGTAAAGGGAAACATAAAAAGAACACCGTGAGTAACGATCATAGACCCATCCCTCGATTTATGGAATCTCGTTTTGCGAATTTTACAAAAATTTACGAAAAATTCGTTTATCGAAATTTAACGAATTAATTCGTCCCAAAACATTGCACGTAAATCAAAAATTTCCTTAAAAGTTAAAAAAATTTCGTAAATCGAGGAATGGGTGTATTCAGAAAATTCGATGTCATATAGACTCGTTTCCATGTATCGATTCTCATTATTTAAGAGTTGACACACAGAGGCAATATCTAGAGCCTTGGCTTTCTATTCAAAATGATCAAATCTGAAAATGAATCAGATAATATTAAAAACCATTTCAACCGAAAAAATTTAATACGTATAACCTTTCATTTCTCATGGCGAAAAAAGATATATGCGACTCCTGCTGCAAACAACAACGTATTTCAGATCCAAATCAAACTATCTAAGTGAAAAACAAACCGCAGAACATTTAAAACATAACTAACTCAATCAATGTGTCAAAGAACGCAAAAATGCAGATAAATAATTAGCTCAACTTGATCCTACGGTGGCAACTATTTCTTATGACCTTCAAAATGTTTTTAATTTACCGATGCGCGGATATCATACTGTTCAATATGTTATGGGAGCCAAAGCAGACGAACAGGAACTGGCATTGCCAGCGCATTGATAAAAACTCTAAAATCGGAGATTAGTGACATTCCACAAGTGAGAAAAAATATTTTATGGTCTGATTCCTGTGTCCCACAAAATCGAAACCACATAACATGACTGGCGTTGCTAAAATTTTGCGAAAACAACCTGGTTCGTAAAATAGTTCAACGATTTTTTCTACCAGGGCATTGCCGGGTACAAGAGGTAGATGCAGTGCACAGTGTAATTGAAAAGCATCTGAAACGTATAGAATATCACAGTGCGGTCTTTCCTTTGAGGCATTTAAGGTTTATTGGACTATGAAAACGTCAAACTAAAATTAATGCAAATGCATGCAACTGATTTTGACAATTATAACAAGGCCGAACTTGGACTTAATTTTACCACTGTTAAATTTGCAGATTTACGATTTTTCGAATTATAAAATATTTTTATCCACTTTTGATATGTAATAGCCCGATAACTATGCTGATTTCAAATAAAGAAAATGTAAAATAACCCATTGTTATTGTATAACCCACGCTGCTAGGGGCAACGTGAGTTAGATTTGGTATAACAAAATGTTGAGTAGTCATTGGAAAATTATTCGTAGTCAAATTGAATGAAAAACTATATTCCAAAAATTAGTTAAATTAAAGTACACCATGACAATTTAAAGAACGCTCACTATGATAAAATGTATTTCAAAATTCAATGCTCCACTGTGAAAACACAAAATGGAACTATTTCTTATTAATTTCCGAAATTTATTTCAACAATAGTGGATAAAACGTTGTATTCCACTCGTGAGCAAAGAGATATTATCCACTCGAGATAATGTCCCACTCGGCTATCGCCTCGTGGGACAAACTTATCCCTCATGGACAATATCTCGTTTTGCTCACTAGTACCATAAATAACTATTATATTTAAGAAAAAAATTTTTTTTCAACAAATTGCGTTCATTGGTTGCACCGTACTCCTAGTCCAGCAACAATATTGCCTCTTTCTTCTACTGTAAGATGGATCCATGTCCATGTTATGAATAATGCAATAAATTATGTAGAGCGCAACACACATTTGCACAGTGTAGTTGAAAGGCATCTGAAACATATATAATATCACAGTCCGGTCTCCCTTTTGAGGCATTTAAGGACTATGGACTATGAAAACGTCAAACTAAAATTAATGCAGATTCATGCAACTGATTTAGACAATTATAACAAGGCCGAACTTGGACCTTATTTTACCTCTCTTAAATTTACGGAGGTAACCGAATTACTTTTTGAAAAAGAAAACTTATTTGCCATTAAATTTAAAAAAATTATCAAAATGATCAACCGTATGAAACAATACCTTTGATGGTCGAAAGAAGTAGAGTGAAGCTCAATAAGGCAC
Organism: Tipula vernalis; assembly: GCA_958295665.1. Taxonomy (NCBI): domain Eukaryota; kingdom Metazoa; phylum Arthropoda; class Insecta; order Diptera; family Tipulidae; genus Tipula; species Tipula vernalis. The sequence continues at coordinate 193,325,684 of OY282559.1, forward strand.
TTCCAACCGTGGCAAAACTAAACACTGCCTGAGTAATTTCCAAAGAAAAGAATAAGGACATTCAGTCTATATTTAGCTGTATGCCATATGAGGATGTTTACTTTTTTAAACATATTTACCGGAAAATAATAATAATTAATTGATAATATTACCAAAGACAGCCAGTAAATAATAATTACCAGTAAATAATAATTACCAAAGACTGAATATTAATAGAATTTCGATTTTATTTTTATTTTTTATAAACATTGAAATGTTTTTTTGTGATTATTTAAGTGATTTTATCTGTGTATTAAAGATAATTTTATTTTGTTGCTATATCCGTAGTAATTTGTCCTATATCCGTAGAAATGACGACTGGGCAATTTCTAACAAATAAAAAAACTGAATATGTATTGGTGTGGTATTTATACAGTATGAAAAAAAAATTGTTATTTACAAAATTATTCTAAAAAGGAAGATTTTAATTCACTGTATTTAATATTGATCACAGAATTTTCGTGGATTTAGCTGATGGAGTATGTTGGTGAATTTTACGATATTAGTACATGTGAAATTTTGAGCATCACTGTATTTAAGATTTTACAAATCACAGAGGTTTTCCACGGATAAGACATGAATGGATAGTTAGATAAATGCAGATGCTTTGAAACAAAAATAGTCCCAACTCCATAGGGTGAGGTGGAACCTTTTGTTATTGATGAATTACGTTGGTGAATTTTACAATATACATGTGAAATTTAGTGATTGACTGTATTTAAGATTTTCCAAATCACAGCAGTTTTCTGTGGATATGACATGAATGGATAGTTAGACACATCATCCTCTTTGAAACAAAAATAGTCCCATCTTCATTCGGTGTGGTGGAACCTTTTGTTATTGATGTAGTATGTTGGTGAATTTTACAATATACACGTGAAATTTTGTGTTTAATTGTATTTAAAATTTTCCAAATCACAGAGGGTTTCCGCGGGTATGACATGAACGAATAGTTAGATAAATGCATCCTCTTTGAAACAAAAACAGTCCCATCTTCATACGGTCGTGTGGAACCTTCTGTTATTGATGGAGTATGTTGGTGAATTTTACAATATACATATGAAATTTTGTGATTGACTGTAATTAACATTTTCCAAATCACAGAAGTTTTCCGCGAATATGACATGAATGGATAGTTAGATAAATGTATCCTCTTTGAAACAAAAACAGTCCCATCTCCATACGGTGGGGTGGAACCTTTTGTTATTGATGGAGTATGTTGGTGAATTTTACGAAATACATGTGAAATTTTGTGTTTAACTGTATTTAAGATTTTCCAAATCACAGGGGTTTTCCGCGGATATGACATGAACCGATAGTTAGATAAATGCATATTATAAGATGGTGTAGAAACTTTGGTTACTTATTTTGTAAATTTGGCCAATTTTCACATATTTAATTTTTTTTTTTTTTAATTTTAAAATAATTTTATTATGTTTAAATGACATAATAAAATTTTTGGGATATTTTTTTTCTCTATAAAATCAAAATCGATATAGGCGTGTTTTATTATTCCAAATTAGGTTCAGTTTTTCTAAAATCGAAATTTTCGTGTTTGATCTTTTTTGTGATTTATATTGTGGTGATTTTTAGTTGTTTTAGTGATTTCTAAATTGGTTTTCGACACATTTTTGACTTTTGCGTTCTTACGGACACTCTTAATTTATAATTACATCTTTTTGGAATATTTTGCACATATTTAATTTTTTGATTTGTTTTACAGCTTATTAGTTGTCTTAGATCCGTTACATTACCATTACATTTTCGGTGTTAGTTTTTAGTTTAGTTATTCGGTATTATACCGTTTAGATTAAAGTGTTGATTATAACTGGTTTTTGTCATTATTGAATTTTTGTTGTACTTTTCAACTATTTTGGATACATTTTTGACTTTTGCTTGCTCACGAACATCCTTAATTTACGATAAAATTTGTTTGAATATTTTGCAATTATTGAATTTTGTTTGATTGGTTTTACAGTTTGTTAGTTATATTTAGTAATATATTTAGTGTTAAATTTTCGGTGTTGGTTTATATATTAGGTAGCTTTAATTTTATATTAACTTGTAATATTAAGAAACTTAGTTCTTAAAATTATTCCGTATTTTAATTATTGTTTTATTTTATACCATAAATAATCAAACTATTTATTGGTTTCTTAATTTACAATGGAGAAACGAAACAAAAGAAATAATTATAAAAAAAAGCTCTATAAACGGTGAGGCTATTTTTGAGCATTAAAAGACATAAAACAAATTCCCGAAAATTATAAAATTTTTAGAATGAACACGGTAGAAATGAATAACCTTTGTAAAAAATAATGCATGTTAAACCAAACTGTCAAAATATCTGCAAATTGTACTATGAATGGCAGAACTATATTGAATTGAAACAGGAAACTTTGCAAATTATAGACGACGTAAAGAAAACTTTTATTTGTAGTGAATTTCCCGAGATATTAAAAGTGTTCCCGATATGTCAACTTGCATTCCACTCACCGTAGTTAAGTTTGAAGCACTCGTTAACGAAAATTACAATTATGATTCCAATAGTTTCGTTTTTGAGATCATTGATAATCAAGAAACATACGATTTAGAGTACAGCAGTTCTGATAAGAAATGTACTAAAAATAATGAAGAACTATCATTAATCCCAAAATGCACCGACAATAAGTTGACATCAGTTTTAACATCAGAAAGTTGTCGTATATGGCTCATGTAAAGACAAGTTTCTCAAGCAAAAATATAAATTTGAATTGTACAAATGTGGAGATATGCGAGTATTTACTCAAGGTAGTGTCGATGGTCATATTATTCACTCTGGGGAAATAGTATTTAGGCAGTATCGAGGTTTATGGCGAGAAAAAATGAAGCATACTTCGAGCAACAAAAATGCACACAATCTTTATTTAGACCTGGTTAGCTCAATTAATTTAGAGCTTTATAAAAAAGGTAATACCCAGGATATGACCACCCCTGAAGTATTGAGAAAAATTAAATCAGAATTTTTCAAAAAGGCGACCTTGTGAACGATTGTGATTTAGTGGATATTTACTTTCAATTAATTCACTTTACATAGTAACATTATTTAAATCGTTTTAAAAATGATTAAAGTAATGATAAAAATTGGCATTATCTAATAATTATACCGGGAAAGTAAACAACTTCTCATTAAAAGCTAAAATTTCGATTTCTCAACAATTTTCCAAATGGCATATTTCCAAATGGACACTTTAATTGTCACACGACGAACGGTAACGGTTTTTTAATAAGCCAATCGTTCATATTGAACACCCTATCTTGATCGAAATGGAGTCTTAAATACGGCTTAGAGTACAGAGCCACTTACGGTATAGAGCCATAACCATAATGACGTATTTTTTAGAAGCTTTTTTAGTGGTATAACTTTCCTGACTGATTTCCATAAGAATCCATAGTAAAAATGATGTTTTTTTAGCTTCAAGTTTTTCAATGAAAAAAACAAAAATATTATAAAATGTTTATATAAAAGTTTTCTACATATCTTTAAGAACAATATACAAGAAGACCATATTGGTATTAAGTAATTATTAATTGAAGAAATATTAAAATTAAATTATTCCTAAAATATATTTTTTCGAATTTCCATTTTGAAAAATACACCAAAGTTGGCTCTGACGAATTAAAATAATACTTGCTAAATTTATCTTTAAATGGTTACAGAAAAATACGAAAAAAAATGATTTAATCCCAAAATTATCACACGTTCTTATATTTTGTGAATTTGTTTTGCTTTTCTTACAATTTTTGAACTTAAAATTTCCCCCAGGTGGTAATTTTTGGTACGATTTTTCCAAATTTTTACGGCCATCACTGCCATCTATGTAATGTATATTTACTTAATGACCAAACGAATCGTAGTAAGCTTTTATTTCAATTTGACCAGAATGCTACTGTTATGAATTTTTTTAATATTTTGGTTTAAACAAATCAATTATTCATATAATATATGTTGAAATTCAAAGTATTTCAGAAATCATAATTAAGAATTTGTAACGTTTTCATTTAAAAATTTGTCTTAGGAAAAAAAGTGATTTCCCATTTGTTTTGTGTGTTTTACTATGAAAAGTTTCGTTTTTTCCTTGTTTCTAATTCCCTTATAAAAGCTCAGATTTTTTGATTATGGCTCTACAAAATACAGGGTGCTCTGCTTCAGTGCATGTCCTACCTGATCAGTTAAAAACAAAATGTTTAATAATTTTGTAATATTTACCTAACAACCAAGTATTTCTTTGACCGTTTTCATAATTACTTGCAGATATCTATGTTGTATGTTGAACTCACTATAATTAAATATAAAAGCGTCATGGTACGACCCAGGATGGTTAGCATGAGCAAATGTTATATACATTCGGTCATCGCATACCTAAGAAAAAAATAATTTGTGGCTCTAAAACCAATAAAACACAATTTTCAATGCTTACTATCATAGCGTTTAAGCTACAGAAACTTTTCATGGTAAGATAAAGATGTTTCTCTTCTTTAGATTGTGAAGCAATTCTGAAATGGGTGCCATGAATGTACCCAACCAAATCGGAAATTCCGGATTTTATAAAATAAGAAAGTTTCATCAGTTCATTTTCTTGCTCTGTTCTTGCGAAATTTATTAACTTTGAAATTTATTAACCAATTCTTCAAGAACAATTATTATTCGGTTAGCACTTCAAAATATATGGACTAAGCTAACACAGATATGTATCTTTTCCGCAACCTGTTTAGTAACCTCCTTCGAAAAGAAACGGTAAAGTGGCAGATAATTTTTTAACAGCGATACTTATGATATTCTACATAGTAGTCAACCTGAAACAATGTTCAAATTAACCTTTGCATTGTTTCATTGATTTGAATCATTTGCCTCTTCTATGTACGACAGCTTCCTCAAATGATACTGATTACAGCGTTAGTCAAATTCAATTTAATTTTGTTTTAATTTTTGGTAATGAGATCGGGGAGGGACAGTCTGGTGATTGACACCAATGTGTAAAGGTGTTTATGAGTAAAAAAAAGGAAATAAAAAAATATATACAAATTATGGTGAAACAAAAACGAAATAAAAGTTAAAATTTATAAAAAAATTAATAAAAATTGGAAAAAAACAAATACTTAAATGTTAATAAATATTAACATTAATAATCCTCTAAATGTTACGTTATTTTTTATGCCGAGTTTATAAATAAATATATTGTTTGGGTGAACATTTGGATTGTCATTGAAAATATTCGACGAGTTTTTATTTCTTCACTTTGCCATTTGGGTTGGAATTCCGTAAAAGAAAAGAAAGCAGAGGAGGCGCAAGGACGAGCAGCTTTTGGAGAGAACATCGGATGATCGCGTGTGGAGGAAGCGGAACGTTAAGTATTTTTTATTTTTTTTTTATGATTGTAATGTAATTTTTTTTTGGCGGAAAATTCATTTTTTTGTGTGTTGCTCTCTTATAATATTACCTAATTTTCCACATTGATTTTGATTTGAATTAAATTTTTTTTTATGCTTTGTAAATCGACGTGATATATATACATGCACACATGATCTACATACAAACATAAATCAGGTTAAGGTACTATATTTTGGGCCACTTTATTATAATATTTTTTTTGTTTGTTTTGGTGTTCACCATCGTGTTTTTTTTTTTTGCGGGTGATATATTACTACACATAATGTGTTGAACAAATTTTCAGGCCTTGCAATTGCATTATAAGGAAATTTAATTTAAATAAAATTATAAATAAAATACAGTCCATTTTTTATTCGGATAAAACAGTATTTAATATTCTGACACGGGTAAATAAATTATACATTTTGCACTTTTTGCAATAAAAACGAAAAACGATGTATTATGAAGCTGCTCTGGCTACAACTCTTAATTAAAGTAAGATATTTGTGAGAATGTCAAACAATTATCGGACCGACACAACAAGATATCATGAAGTCCCCGATTTATCGTCCGATAAAAATACTTTTGTGTGTCTGCAGCGATAAATCGGTGGTGGTCCATTTTGTTGTCCGACGTTATCGTCACCGACATATCGGCGACGACATATCGTTAATGTATTATCAAATGGAAAAGGATATCGTTGTCGTGTTTTCAAATGGAAAAGCGCTCTAAGGCTAAATGATTTCTATGATTTTAATATGTTCCGAAGATTAACTAACTTATTATTTTCCTAACTAAGTTTCCTGCCTAAATTAACAAATAATAGAACTAATTGGGACCTATTCCAAGATCTAATTGAAATGCAAATAAATCTACGAGTGCCGATTAAAACACCGGTACAGTTGGAAGACGAACTAGAGGCATTTAACAGTACTATTCAACAAGCAGCATGGGAAAGCTCCTGCTAGTCACACCGAATCCCGTAGGAATCAAAATTATCCTATTGAGGTCAGGGAGTTAGTTAGAGAGAAACGGAAGGCAAGAAAAACCTGGCAAAGGACACGCGCCCCGGAAAACAAAAAAATCCTCAATTTTCTATGCAATAAACTAAAACAACTTATAAAAGAAATTAAGAATGAAACTATTAACAAGTACTTAAATGGTCTCACCGAACATAAAGATACTGATTACTCTCTTTGGAAAGCAACAAAGGGATTAAAAAGAACCAAAACGCATGTGCCGCCTATTAAAAATGGGGAAGGAACCTGGGCCAAAAGCGACAAGCAAAAAGCTATTTTATTTGCAGCTCACTTGGAAGACACCTTTCAACCGTTACCTAGGCAAACAGCAGATGAAAACATAATAACAGTTAGCAAAATTGATGAATATAATATTCGATGTGTAACATTACAGGAATTAAAAAATGAGATCAAGTGTAATTTGAACGCAAAAAAAGCTCCAGGATATGATTTAATTACTGGACAAGTCGTAAAAGCCATTCCCGAGAAGGGACTACGAAAATTGGTTCAAATTATCAATGCTGTCTTCAGACTAAAATATGTCCCACGGCAATGGAAGGTTGCTGAAGTAATTATGATCCCCAAACCAGGCAAACCAGCGAACGATAAAAAGTCGTACAGACCGATTTCACTACTTTCTGTAATTTCAAAATTATTTGAAAAATTACTGCTCAAGAGACTCAAGCCAATAATAGAAGAGAGAAATTTGATTCCACCACACCAATTTGGATTTAGAGAAAATCACTCTACGATAGAACAAGTTCACAGAATAACGGATATAATCGAAGACTCACTTGAGAATAAGAAGATATGCTCCAGCATCTTCTTAGATGTAGCACAAGCTTTCGACAAAGTTTGGCACAAAGGACTTGAATTTAAATTGCATCGAGATCTACCAAAGCAATTCTATCAAATTCTTAAATCTTATATAGCAGACCGACATTTGCGTGTAAAATATAACCGAGAGTACTCTGAACTAAAGAGAATATCAGCAGGCATACCACAGGGTAGCGTACTGGGTTCTATATTGTGCATCCTGTACACCAGAGATATGCCAAATACAGAAGGTGCCACCATAGCAACATTTGCAGACGATACAGCTATTCTGGCGACTGGAAAGTGTATATCAGAAGCAACGACCAAACTTCAAAAAGCAACCGACACAGTGAGTAGCTGGACAAAGAAATGGCGCATTAGCCTAAACGAAGCAAAATCGGTTCACGTAAACTTCACAAACCAGAAAGTTAACTGGATTCCAGTGAAACTTAATTCAAGGTCGGTTCCAAATGCAAATACAGCCAAATACCTCGGCATGACTCTCGATTGCAAGCTTAGATGGAAAGAGCATGTTAAAAAGAAAAAAGAAGAATTGAACATTAAATATAGGGAAATGTATTTGCTAATAGGTAGAAACTCTGAGCTTACAATACATAACAAATTGCTATTATATCAGCAAATACTTAAACCAGTATGGACCTACGGTATTCAACTTTGGGGTTGTACCAAGAAGACAAATGTACAAATGATTCAATGTTTTCAAAACAAAGTGCTGCGTGGCATTGTAAACGCACCATGGTACATTAGAAATGATAACCTCCATAGGGACTTAAACATGGAATATGTAAGTGAAAAAATACAAAATCATGCGAAGAAACACATTCAGCGGATATCTCGGCACCAAAATGCAGACATACGAAGTTTGTTGGATACCACCAATGCAGTAAGAAGACTTCAAAGGCAGAAACCTTTGGAATTAGGCAGTTGTATTTCATTAGGATAGAGAAAAATAATTACTATGTAAATTCAAACGGGAGTAACCATTGGGCTACTGCCCGTCAAATGTGAATCTTCATTTAAGAAAGATAAATTACTAAATGATTTGTAAATCAGTTGTAATATTAAATAAAGGAAAAAAAAAAAAAAAAAAAAAAACAATATTCACACAGCTCTATTTCTGTGTACGCTAATTTTTACTTTAAAAATTTTTTGTTGAATGTTAATTAATTCATGTAATTTCTAATATGCTACCGGTGATTAGAACTTTTTATATGTGTTTTTATTAACACTAGAAGTATATTAGTATTTACGAACAGTAATTCAACGAAACCGACTAATAGACAGAATTCTATTTATTTAATTGACAATTTTATATGTTCCAAAGATTGTAAGAGAATTCAATTCAGTTTCGAACTGATGAGCTAATGATTATGAAATAATCAATCTTCTCATCAGGCCGCGGCGACTAGACTGATTATACCACAATTTACATTCTATATATACAGAATGTACTGTGCGTTCAAGTACTAGCGAATCATACTAATAGAGATGAATTCTATTAGAATTTTTCTTCTTCACGATATTCACACAGCTCTATTTCTGTGTAAGCTAATTTTACTAGTTTTAATATTTTGTTGAATGTTGTGTGATTGATTTTTTCATAATCATAAGCTCATCAGTTCGAAACTGGATTGAATTCTCTTACAATCTTTGGAACATATACTCGTAAAATTGTCAGCTAATCTAACTCAGCAAAGTCGTGGTAAAAATAATCAAATGCACCAATTTTTCTTTCTTTTATCAATAAATTCAATCAATTTTTTTTTTAACAAAACAAATAATAATAATAATAAATAATTATATTCAACTTAAAGAAATAATAGATTTTTCCAATTTATAAAATATTCGCAGTTGGTCCATGTGGGTTGCAGCAATGTTGTGTAATGTCCAGCGATTCTTCACTTTATTTCGGCAAAATACTTCGTTGTTATTTTATATTTTTTTTTATTTTATGTTTAATCGAGTGTTTAATAATTGTATCACAAATACTAGTCACTTACCACTTGGAGGGGGGGGGGGGAAGCATAGTATATAGATTTTTCTTTGCTTGATTTGCACGTGTGCATGTTTAAAGGATTACATAAGCTATTGTTTTTGGTTACATGTTTCTTTCCTTTGCTATTTTTTTATTTACTATTTTCATTGGTCGGACTTGCCTATGATCAAATGACCCAATTTTTTTTTTTTTTTTGTTAATTTTTATTTTAAGAAGTGATCGTGAGATCCTCCTTATTTTACCGCTAAAATACTTAAACACTATCTTTCAAGAATGGTATATCGCTTTTGAGCATCTGTTTGCTTTTGCGATATATAGGCAACGGTAATATCGCCTGAAATTGATTTTTGTATTAATTGGGCACCCATCGCTATATCTGAGGCATCAGTACACACATAAAATGGTTGTCTGTAATCTGGATTACCCAGAATAGGGGCTTTGGTCATAGCTTATTTAATGGTTTGGAAAACTTTTTCAGCCTCCTTGGTCCAAATATTGGTCTTTGGTTTGCCTTTTAGCAAATCTGTTATTGGCGCAACAATAGAGGAAAAGTCAGCTATAAAGCGCCGGTTCCATCCAGCTACTACCAAAAACTGACGAACTTCCTTAACGGTTTTTGTTGTGGATAATCCCGAATAGATGTAATTTTATCTGGTGATATCTTTGTACCATGCTCATTAATAACAAACCCCAAATAAGAAAGTTCTGAAACACAAAAACTAGATTTAGTCTTGTTAATAGTTAGATTAGCTTCTCGAAGCTTCTCTGGAACCGATTTTAAGTAATGAACATCGGATTCAAAATCTTTTATAGCAATGATTATATCATCCAAATAAGTCCAAACAAACGGAGCTAACTCCGGGCCCCATTTGCTAGTCTTGCCATAGTCGCAGGAGTTCCGACTAATCCAAATGACATACGTGCAAACATGTACAATGATCGACCCATTAATGCAAATTCCGTTTTCGGCTGTGAATTTTCCTCTACAGGAATTTGCCAATATGCATCTGCTAAATCAATAGAAGTGAGATAGTTTGTACCTGTTAGATTACTTAAAATATTTTCCAAATGTGTCATGGAATATGTGTCTTTAATTGTTGACAAGTTTAATTTACGAGCATTTATACACATGCGTATTTTCCCATTTGATTTGTAAGCTATAGTCATAGGAGAGCGCCATGGTGAAGCTGGGCAAGTCCTAATTACTCCTAAGTCCAGCATTCGTTTCAATTCAGCGTCAGCTGCTTTAAGAACTGTAGGTGAAATTGGATAACAGCGCTGAGCTACCGGAATATTTTCACCCGTGTCAATTTTATGTTGAAGCACTTGTGTACAACCAAAATTTGTATCACTAGTGATAGTAGGATAATTTTTGATAATTTCTTGGATTTCTTGGTGTTGTGCATCTGTCCGGAAACTGGTAGTATTAGTAGGGGCTTCAATATTGAAAAAATATACAGAAGGGTGTAAATCGAATGTTTGCCAAAAATTCATCCCCAAAACTAATTCCTGAGTTACGAAGATGACATAGGCTGTTATAATCCTATGTTTTTGATTAAATGTTATCGGGAGATCTACAATCTCAGTTACATATATAGATTCCCCATTGGCTACCAATAACTTTGAATTTTCTGGCCTAGGAGATAGATTAGAATTTTCTAGAAATGAATAACAATTTTTTCCTAATACGGTTAATGTAGCACCCGTGTCTAATAACCCCACCAGAGTTTTTCCATTAATCTCGATGTTTAAATATAAACGGTTGTCTCCTTGTTTTTGTGAAAACATAGTCAAAACCGATGGTTCGACACTTTCAGGTGTAACCGTTGCTTTACTTGTAGGTTTGGGAATTGAATTTTTTTGTTGCCTTGCAGTTTCTGTTACAAATGGTTTAATTTATTCGGACGGTACAACCTTATTCTTATTGACTAATTTCAAATGCGGGTGGCATGTCGAACAACCCATGTCTAGATTTTCATATTCCCATCGCATTGCTTGAGCCAAATCAAACCATTGAAAAAATCGATCGCTATATGCATCGTACCAAATGCGTGCGTCTCCACTTAGGAGAAGCAATATTGATCCAAATAATTCTCCATCTGAGATTCCCTGAGCCAATGCCATTTGTTCTACCCGATCGATGAATTCATCTTCATTTTCTTTGCCGGTAAATCGAATTTTCCATTCGGTTATAGGAATAGGACGAAATCTTCTGGTAAAACAATTGTCCTGATAAGATTTCCGAACAGGATTAAAATGAACAAAATCTCTCTTTGGAGCATAATTGTTCTCTTGGTAGTAATTTCCATTCGGATTTTCTTGATACAAATTTCTAGTTGGATAGTGATTGTTATCTTGGTAATAATTTATATTTGGATAATAACGCTTATCTTGATAATGCTGGGGGTAACCGCCTCTAAAAATCGAGAAGAATTACGTTTAGTACCATTATTGACATTTCCCATTTTAGTTGGTTGAAGCTTTTTTGCAGATCAATAATGTCCTCCCCCCGGATTTGGAAACTGAACATGAGGTTTTTTTTAAATTGGGTTTGTGGTTGATACAAAAATTGAGGATGATATACCACATTCCTCGGTTCTATCGAAGAAATCTCTGGTATTTTTGAAATTGGATTATATCCATCACTGTGTATAGACTGTGGTCATTCAAACCACTGTGATGAGACCGAGTTGGTGAATGATTGCATTGATTTAATGACTGATTTTGATATATTTGTTGAATAAAATCTGTGTTCAAATTTAATTGTGACCCTTGGTTAACATTTGTTGGTGACGTTTGACTACGATTGAGGTTTGTTTGGAAAGTTTGACTACGATTGACGTTTGTTTGCGAGCCATATATATTGGAGTGGTCCCCGCTGGTCCCATCTCTCAAAATATTATTCCTAACATTACGTAACCTACGCAAAATACGATTTGAATCCCCTTTTTGCGATGCAATAATAGTTATTCTACATACATACTATATTCTGCCCTCTAAATGTTTTAATACAGGGATAGATTTCTTAGAATTTAAACGTTCGATTTCGTTTAATCTACCTAACACTATTGCACTGATATTCTCGAAATCTTCATTAGTTTCGACCATAGGAACGAGACTATTGTCAGTTTTTCCGCATCTAATAAATAACCCAATATATTAGCGGGACTCTCGCTAATTGTATTAGGGTGAATATTTCGGAGGCAAAGCTCATACTGAATTTCTTAATTTTATTTTTCAAAACTTAATTTTTAAAATTTATTATGTTGAGCGCCACTGACTTTTTTAAAAAAATTCAGAAAGTAAAACACCGTGTAAAATTAATTTCGGGATTCGGAAAGAAACAACTAGAAGATATATTATAAACACAAATCGATATGAAAATCAATTTAATGAGTTAAAACAATATAATATAATAAATGTTATTTAATAATTTTATGCAAAAAATTATGAAATATAATATAATTTAATAATTTTATGAAATTGAATACTTTATGAAAAATATTATTTATGTAAAAATAAAAATATTAATTCAAGAAATTTGATAACAAAATGTAAATTTTAATTTACGTTACTTTAGAAAATTAATTTATTTTAATTGATCAAAACGAATTAAAAACCTGTGCATTTTACACTAAAATTGTTAAGGCCCTAACGTTGGGCGCCAATTTATGTTACGGAACGTAGCACTTGGCGTTTAATTTGCCAGCTAATCTAACTCAGCGAGGTCGTGGTAAAAATAATCAAATGCACCAATTTTTCTTTCTTTTTTTTAATAAATTCAATGAATTTTTTTTTAACAAAACAAATAATAATAATAATAACAAATAATTATATTCAACTTACAAATACATATACAAAGAAATAATAGATTTTTCCTATTTATAAAATATCCGCAGTTGGTCCTTATGGGTTGCAGCAATGTTGCGTGATGTCCAGCGATTCTCCACTTTATTTCGGCAAAATACATCGTTGTTATTTTATAATTTTTTTTATTTTATGTTTAATCGAGTGTTTAATAATTGTATCACAAATACTAGTCGCTTACCACTGGTGGGGGCTATGACAATAGTATATTTTTAGTATGTTAAAAGGTACTACAATTTAAACTAATAATTAATACGTAAACAAAGAACCTATGGTTTTGCATGTTTTATATTTTTATTTTATTTTATTTAATTATTTAATTAAATTTTTTAAATAACTGTTCTTTTTTTTCATTCCTTAATTGTATTAGGAACGCGATATGCTTGATTTGCCGCTTACCACTGGTGGGGGCTTGTCGCTCATCAAACGAAATCGAAAAGAATGCCTTTTTGGTCGATTTGATCTCCTTTTTATACAAAAAAAAAAAAAACTGCATATCATTAGCACTTTTTTCGTGTATCACTAAACCAATATTACTACAAGTATATAGATTTTTCTTTGTTTGATTTGCACGTGTGCATTCATTAAAGGATTACATAAGCTGTTGTTTTTGGTTATATGTTTCCTTCCTTTGCTATTTTCTTATTTAATATTTTCATTGGTTCAATGACCCAAACTTTTTTTTTCTTTTGTTTTGTTAATTTTTATTTTAGGTAGTGCTCGTGAGATCCTCCTAATTTTAATTATATTTATTTATTTTCGTTATATTTTTTGGGACTCTTATATAGTCTCACTCGAATCAGAAATGCCCTCGGTAGTGGGGAACATAGAGTCTCCAGAGGGTTTGGAGATCTGTTCAAACCAGCTGCATAATTCTATACACTTGGCTTACGATGGTCCCTTGGTGGAACGGGACGCGGGGTAAACTGAGAAAAAAATCGAGAAAATTATTCAACAAGGCTAAACGCACCGGTGAATGGGGCGAGTTTGATAGCCTTGACGGAATATAATCTCGAATTAAGAAGATCCAAAAGGGCTATCTCGCGGAATTTCTGTGAGGGAACCAATGGATTGCCCTCTGCAGTTCGTCTCCAGAAAGTCCTTTCCAGGGAGCATTCAAATGACCTAGGACTTCTCCAGAAGCAAGATAGGAGGTTCACTGGAAACCGAAAGGAAACCTTAGAGGTACTGTTAGAGACCCACTTTCCGGATTCATTAGTGGTAGGAGCCCAAGAGGACCAGCATGATCCCTCAAGTGAGGCCAATGCGTCTCACAGTAGGATCTGGAGTCTCTCTGGGAAAATGTTCACATCCAGCAAGGTGCGATGGGCTATTGGGTCTTTCAAACCTTTCCAATCCGCTGGAGGGGATGGTATCTATCTAGCTTTACTTTAAAAACGTATTGAGGAAATACTCCCTAGCTTGATCCAGATGTTTCGGGTAAGTTATGCTTTTAACTATGTTACGAAAGATTGGAGGAAGGTAAATGTGGTCTTTATACCAAAGGGGGGGAGGAGGTCCAGACGCCCAGGCCTAAGCATATCGGCCAATTAGCCTCACATCGTTTCTATTGAAGACGATGGAAAAAATCCTGTACTATCAAATAAGAAGTGAGGTCCTTGGAAAAAATCCGCTGCATCGCGACCAGTTTGCCTATCAAACTAGTAAATCCACTGTGATGGCCCTTAGCGGTCTAGTCACGAGGATTGAAAAAGCGGACATACAAAGAATTGCCCTTTGTGCCTTTGTGGATATTGAGGGGGCGTTTGATAATACCTTCTATGGATTGATAGAGAGGGCAGCAATGGATAAAAGGGTTCCGCTTTCTACAATTAGGTGGATCCATTCCATGCTGGAACATCGTGAGATTACTGCCGGACTAGGTGGTGAGTCAGTAACCATTAGGGCGTTAAACCCCGTCCCCAATCTGTACTAGTCCTTCTGAGTAGCCATGGGTTTGATTTCCAGGGCTAGGCGGATGATGTGGCTATCATAATCAGAGGCAAGTTTGATAAGGTCATTCCTGATCGCATGCAAAATGCACTCAATATAATATGGCAGTAGTGTTACCAGGAAGGACTCAGTGTCAATCCAAACAAAACTGTCATTGATCCTTTTACGAGGAGGAAAAATCTCACGCTTACAGCTATCTCGTCAGACACGCTTACAGCTATCTCGTCGTACAGCTATCTCATCAACGAAGTTAAATATCTAGGGGTTATGCTAGATCAAAAACTGAACTGGAAGCAACATTTGTTGAAAGTTCAAGATAGAGCCACCAAGGCTTTCTGAGTCTATCAAAGACTCTATGGGCGTACTTGGGAACTACAACCAAAAATGATCTTCTGGTCATTTCTTACAATCATTAGGCCTATGGTTACCTACGCATCGGTTGTATGGTGGCCTAAAACTGAGCAGAAGGCAACGCAAACCTTATTGAATAAGGTCAGCGTATAGCCTGCATCGGTGTTACGGGCTCAATGAAAACATGTCCAACCCCTGCGATGGAGTCACTTCTAGGACTGACACCGTTACACCTGCAAGTTAAGAAGGATGCTGCAATTATGGCCCTGAAAATGCAGGCGGAAGGATATATCAAACCGGGCAATGTGGGTAATCTGGAAATCCTTAAGGAATTTCAGACAAACCCTAACATAGGAATGCCCTCCGACTATATACCAGCTAAACTGGACTTCCACAAACCATTCTGTGTTAGGTTACCTGACCGGGATGTGTGGAGTACAGGTGAACCATCCTTTGAGCGATATCCATGGTATGGTTTACAGATGGATCAAAAACGGAAGATGGGGCGGGGATAGGAATACACGGGCGTGGCACTACCCTCTCGAAATCCTTGGGTACCAATGCTACCGTTTTTCAAGCAGAAGTACATGCTATAGAACTTTGCGCTAGGATAGGCATAGGAAAAGGCCTAAACGATGCAAAGATTTATATTGTATCAGACAACCTATCGGCCTTAAAGGCTCTTACGTCTTATATCATTGAGTCAAGGCTAGTATGTGATTTTCTGAAGGTTATTAAACATCTGGCAGTCTCAAATAAGGTAACACTTATGTGGGTGTCAGGTCATGCTGGAATCGAAGGAAATGAGGCAGCTGATGGCCTCGCCCGTGAGGATTCTGCCTCTCCATTTATTGAACCAGAACCCTTCTGCGTTGTCACTAAGGGACACCTTAGAGCAGCGGTAAAACGCTGGGAGGATGTTCAAAAGTCCTCCTACTGGCGCAGAATTCCAGGTTTGCGACAGGCGAAGAAATGTATATCACCTTCGCCTGTCAGGGTTAAGGAGTGTCTTGAAATAAGAAACCTGAGTTGGGGCTGCTTACTGGCTTCCCCATAGGTCATGTCCCCTTAAGGTATCACCTCAGGAAGATGGGCCTAAGTACGACAGATGGATGCCGCTTCTGCGATTTGGAAGCGGAACATGTTCTGTGCCAATGCCCATCCATTTTCCAGCAAAGACTACAACATTTAGAAGGGAGAACAATGAGCCCAGATAGTATGTATCTTGTATCGGCCAGGAGTATTATGAGATTCATTAGGAGCCTGAATATTGACTAAACGGATAATTAAGAAGGGTCCAGCACAATAGATCTTTTAACATTAATTGAAAACCCTAATTTTATAGAAATTTCGAAAATTTTAATTTTAACTGTTTGATTTTTTTTTTGTTCCTGGAATTTTGTTCGTTATTTGATTCTATGTTTTTTTGTAAATAACAACTCTAAGTAGAAATATAAAAACTTGTAACATGATTTATATTTATGTTTTAATATTTAATAATCGGTTAATTAATAATAATAAACATAAATTCAAAATACTAAACTTCAGTATCAAACATGAAAAATTGTATGTAAAATATACAAAACTATATTAATTATTCGGGATTCGAGATAGTTCGAGATTTGAAATATCGAAATTTTAAAATCTCCGAATCAAAATCGCAAATTATCTCAAATCCCAAATAATTAGTATAATTTTGTAAAATTGTTTGCAGATATGGTATCGACAAATGTATTGGAGCGAATTGCGGATTCGTGATAAATTGATTAATGCTTCGTCAACCTTGCAGATACTGATAAATGTACCACAAATGTTTCAAGTTGTGAAAAAGGTCAAAAACTGATTATAAAATTGAATTTTTCATTTATTTTAAGCAAAATATTTTTTCTGGATTTCTTTCTCGATTGGTTTTCTGGTAATTTCTAACTTTTCTTCTGAATTTTTACTTTTCAATTAGTCTGGATTTTGACATGTCTAGATTTTGTTTTTTTGGGCAAATGTAGTGATCCCAAAAATATATTTTCTACTTAAATTCAAGAAAACATTAAAATCTTTTCTTGATAAAATTTTAATTTTTTGTGTTTCGAGATAAAAAAATTCTAGAAATTTTTCAGCGAAATTCTAAAATTCGATATTGTGAAACTGAATCAAGAATTTTATTCGATATTTTGTTTATACGATATTTTGATTTTGCGAGGTTTTAGCACTATCCTATAGAGGAATTTAGTCGCTTCAGGATGAAGCTTTATAATCATTTATTTAACGGATAATGAGTGATTAATTGATTGATCCTACATTAACCGGCCGTGATTTTTTCATCACCTGCCGGGAATCGAACCCGGGACCTCCGGAGCTTAACCCAAGCATGTTAACCACTGTGTCATCGGGGCGGCAGATAATTAATTATTCCCATTATTTAAAATAATTTTTATTCGTGGCACCCAAATTGTTCATTCAAAGTGAAGAATCTAGTGGGGAAATCGGTCGAATTTTCTAGAGACACATACGTATGTATATCAGTAATTTTTGTATTATTTAATCTTTAAACTTTAATTGATTATTTTTAAAGAAACCTGTATGCGTTGGGTAAAGAGGCATAACCACACAAATGCAATTGAGAGGCGGCCCAATTCTGAGACCCCCCAAAAATTATGTCATTTCGACGAAATGGTATTGTAAATGTTATCAAATAGCGCCGGTTTAGCACAGCCACAAACCTTGTGCAAAATTACGTAGTTATAATAAAGCCGTTAGCAGGATCTGGAAAAAATTGTATATCTCATCGGTAGTGAAAATAAAACTGACCGATGAGCACAGGTTCTTGAGGTTAGCGTTTGCGGGGACTCATCGAGATAACGTTTTATTCTCAAACAAAACAGTATTTCAGCCGGACCTTGACCAAAAGCTCGATTTATACCGATCCAAAAATTCATTTATTTTTAACGAGAAGTTAGTGCACACATTTCAAATAGTGGTGGAATTCCAGTTGTAGGGTTTGGGGTCAAATGATGGGTCGATTGAATGGCATAGAATACACAATTATCCAGATGTTAGAATTCATGCAAGATAACTCGCTAGTGCACACATCTGCGTATATAACGATTTGATTTGGTGATCATCCCGGAATTGACCTAAACTATATTTTGACGGACTGCTATGATTTCGAAAAACTGAGTGCTGTGACTTTTTATAAAGGTAACGGCAGTACATTCATTGGTATTTAATGATTTCACTTAAATTTTTACGAGTTGAGCATGAAATCATTAGTTTTTTTCGCCTTAAAATTTGTTTAGTGGTTTTTATAGCAAGATTCTTAAAAGACAACGTACCCCAACGAACTAATAATTTACCGAATTTTTTTCACTACATCTAGTG
This sequence comes from Tipula vernalis, assembly GCA_958295665.1. Classification (NCBI taxonomy): domain Eukaryota; kingdom Metazoa; phylum Arthropoda; class Insecta; order Diptera; family Tipulidae; genus Tipula; species Tipula vernalis. Next base: position 193,344,531 of record OY282559.1, read on the forward strand.
ACTAGTGAGTGTAAATTCACATCACATGTAACAGAGCATTCACAATTAAACAACTTTTTACAGGTTTGTATGAATTTCCAACATAACGAGCAAACATTTTTGTTCGTTAAGTTGGAAAATACAAGCCTGTAGGTAAAAAAGTAAATAGTTTTTTCATTGTGAATGCTCTGTAAATTCACATAGTGTCGTTTTTGGACTTTTAAATTCATTAACTTGTACATACAAGGTCGAACTATGGGTATTTGTATAGTTGGCTTAAGTCAAGGGAAATCTGTGTTTTTTGTTACGACTTCCTAAAACACTAAAAACTAATCTACATGTGTAGTTTACACCAAGTTGTCTTTCCCGTTGCACATTTCCGAAAAATTTTAATAGACATTAAGTATATCCGCAATTATTTTATTCCAGTTCCATAAAATGAAGCCAAAAATAAATTTTATTTACTTTAGACAATGCCAGAGATACAATACGTATTTAAATAATTTGAAAAAGGAAATAAAACAGAAAACATATAAATGTGAAATTTTAAATAATGCTGTTACGTGTCTCTTAAAATAATACTAAAATAACGTTACAGTCAAAATCATTTCCTCATAGAGTTAAACATTTATAAAAAAAATATAGTTTCGATAAAGGAAGTTTAAGTAATATACCAATGTCGTAAAATGACTTGTAACCATGAATTTACTTAATACAATATATTAATTTTATGTATGTAAATCGAAGGCAGTTTGTGATACATAGAAACATAACTAATTTTTAATAATGATTATTTCTTTCCATAAAATTAAAAATATTTTAATTTGTAAGCGTATGTAAAAGACGTATGGGAAATCCGTACAAATGCATTAATTTTTAAATGCTTTCTTTTCTTAGACGTGTCAGACATTCATTCTATTTTATTTGTAAATCACCTCTCAATATTATTAATAATAATTTTCACATGCCATTGAATAAGCATAAACATAAACACTCCTTAAACGAATCCCGTTATGTTAGAATAAAGTCAATAGGCCAGGTTACTAGTATCATAGTTCATATTTTGAAATATCATGTTAAATGAATATGATAAGCCGCCTATGCTCGTTAATTTTATTAATTGTATGAAACTTATTGCAAAAATTTTATTGGTTTGACACGTAAATGGGTTAATGTAATTAAATATGTGTAAGGTATGTGGATTTTAATTCTTATTGATTATTTATTAATAATGTGAATACTATAGCATCATGATTTGGTTTTTGTTATTACAAATTGAGAACACAACCCACTTAAAAAGTAGACTCGGAAAATTCCGATTGCAATACATACTCGTATGTACATATTATAATACCTACATATTATGCATGTATATAGTTTAACCATACAAATGGCAATGCAAATGAACCAATGAATTTATTTTGTCAAATTGTTTACCCTCATAATCTGAGAGATTTGTACAAAATAATGTTTTATGTATGTTAAAAATCGTTTTATTCGAAAATCCAATTTTAAAATATTTCAGTCTTTGTTTTTTTTCTACTCGGATTAAAGACGTCTTAATAAATTGAAGAAATTTGTGTTTTGAAATTTAAAGAACACTTATACTAAACTCTTTCAGCTGTTTCTCAATTTATAAAAAATTCTGATGCTTTGATTCAGATTTAAATACCAATAGAAAGGTCATGTCGCGTGAATCATTTAAACATTTCATAAAATATGATTTTATTCCGGTAATTTTATAACAGCAGTAAGACTACTTAAATTGTTTAAATTGTTAAATCTATTGCGTAAAAATTTTTGAGAATACGCTCTTGCCGTAATATTTTAATTTGTTGATCACGCGCGCTTTATGATTAATAACCATCCAAAAACTAAAACCCAAAAGAGAAAATCCAAAAGTGATAAAATCCAAAAAAGCCAATATTAAAAAAAAATCAAAAAAAAAATTTAAACTTCCAGAATCTATTGTTGTTAATTTAATTGTTAACATAAATTGAAAAAATTTAGGGATTTACGTTTTATTTTGGGCCGTTTTTAAAAAGTCCGTTTTCAAAATTAAAATAATGTTCATTTGCAATTGGCCAAATCAATGATGTTTCCAATATTTGTAGCTGTTGGGTTTGAAAGAGCGTTTCTCAAGTTGAATAAAAGTATGTAATACTACCGCACCTCAGTGCGTAATATTTATTTATATGTTTACGTTCCAACAGTTCAATTTATTATAATACCTTTTACCAAAACTAATTTTGAATAATATCTGAGCCGCATCGACTATAATTTTATTTTATTATAAGTTATCACAGACATTTCTGAACATAGTCATTATAAATAAGCATTCGCGATCATCGTTTTCAGTGAAAGTCGCAAAATTTGCCAAAAGATCAACAAGGTTTAAGGTTAAGTTGCTATATTCGATCGTTTACATAAATCGAGGTAAATATGAAATTAATTTTATACAATCCAATTTCTAATTTATAAATATTTTACTGCATGAAAGTATCAACTACTAAATTTTTGTCGTTTTCGTGAGTGCGTGTACCTAAATAACGTCCCGTTTACTGTGGAAGTTAGGCACAGGGTACACGCGTGTCTATCGACACTATGTTACACAGAAGTGTAGTTTCCTAGAGGTTGCACTAAGCACTTCACTCACCATCAGGACACATTCAGACCAGAGAGGCCGGTGCACAGACGTTGAGTAAGCTTTCTGTTTCACTGTGCACTGAACGTAGCACTACTTAAAATACTAATTTCATATACACTTTTTTGTTGCTATAAAAATGTACCTTGCACATTTCTAAGTCTGTTAAATTCTCGACATTTTATTCACCACGAAAAATTTTCAGCAGGCTCGTAGTCTATTTCGTAAACAAATTTCCTCTTCCGAATAATAGTTATTTATGGTACTAGTGAGCAAAACGAGATATTATCCACGAGGGATAAGTTTGTACCACGAGGCGATAGCCGGTGAGTAGAATACGATAGCTTTGTCCACGATCGATAAAAAATATTGTATTTTATAATCAAATCATTTAAATAATCCTAAAATAATTTCCGTCGACATTTTGACGTCTCAATTTAATTATAAAGAAAATGGCAAAACACTACAAGATAAAATTTCAAAACTGAATTTTTTACTTGGTAGTAGTGAATAATAGAAGAAGAGACTACTAGATAAACTAGCAGTGAATAATGTATATCATTATAATTGAAGAAACAAATGTAAAATGAGTATATTATGTATACGCAGTGATAATATATAATATGGATACGGGGTAGAACAAAATTTATGGAGAAACTGAAAAAATATTAAGTATGTTGCAGAGAAAGAAAAATGCTTCGTCATTGCCTTTAAATCCGAATTTTCGAATACCAAATTCAAATTTGTATATAGGAGGCGGTAAAGCAAAATAGCTGTCACCTAGCAACGGATAAATTAACAGAAAGGTATATTCATTACTGAATCACCATCCACTTAAATTCAAGTAAGTGGTTCTTATGCTAAGGCTGTAGAAGGTCAAAATATAAATAGATTGATTGGTTGAACTACTGAAAGGAATTTCTTGAAAAATGGATAAGTTACCAAAATCGCGTCTCTGGCTGTAAAGTTCATATCGGATCAAAAATTTATCCAGATAAACTCAAATAAAGCCAATTTCAATACAAATACCAAATGTGGCATTATGATGACAACTAACTCTACCTCTTTATTTCACCTATCAGATTATGCCGAATGGTACCTTCAGTACTATAATTTAAATTTTTCAAGAGGTTTACATTTTATAGAAGTTTCACCACAAATTAACGGTTTTCTATTTAATCAAATATTAAAATCGGTAGATTTTTCTTTACATTCATAAACAATACTTTTAAGATTTGTAATAAAAAATTTTAATTTAAAATATAACCTAAATGTATAATTTAATTTTTCAAAGTTTGAGCAATTTTAATAGGCGAATTTGGACATTTTGGACAGCCCGGGCTGGAAATAAGGGGGAAATAAGTACAATTGGAGTATATGTACTACTTTCGCCTAGTGGTTACTCCTGTACTCCGCACTTTCATTTGTACTCCCCCAGATCTATTAAGTGTTATACTAACACATAACACTTGCTTTTGCTTGCATTAATTATAATATTCTGGGAGATAGCGGGTTTTTTCATAAAGCATTTTCTCAAAGCTAATTTATAATCGTTTCTGTCATTTTCCAGCAAAAACCCATAGAATGGTTTTCTTTCATTAATGTGTCAGCTACTTTAGCAGATAATATCAATTCGAACATGTCAAATTTGCGAACTAAATTACTCCAACTTCACAATGCTTCTCCTTCAGAACCTGAAAGTTTATTGCTAAAACTTATAAAACGATAATTCCGTGTTCTTTACAACTTATAAAAACATCAATTACACCAGGTAAACTCAAACATGACAGAGATTACCTGATTTTTAACTGCTTTGGCTAAATATTCAGCTGAATACAAAAATTATGTTACCCAACAAATTATGTGGTCATTTAGCCTTACCGCACAAAAACAATATATGGAAATCTGGATTTAAAATACTCTCAAATCCTTTCTTAAGCTTAGACTACGACCTCTATATAAAAATATAAGTGTGGATATATGCAGTGTGAGATGCGAAATTTCATTCGTCCAATACGCCTTGACATTAATATACTTAAATCCTTTGTTTGCATTTGAATAAAATCCAGACTCCCACGCATCTTTCTTGTCTGGCAAGATTAAATTCTGACACCTGAAATGGTCTTTCAGTTTTATTTTGACATTCTGCTTCTCGCATCCGTAGGATCTAGGTAGGAATAGGGTGACAGACGTTCAAGTTTCTCTAGACCTGGTTTGGGTTTTCAAACTTTTGTGTTAAATTTATTAGTGACAATGCAAAATTCGGGAGAGATCAGAAAAACAATAATTTCAACAAAATTGAATTCGAACTCCAGCCCAAACGACTGGCTCAAAAAATTCTGCAGGACGTGATTTAATATGTTTAAGATTAGAAGCTCATTATATCGAATCGGCTTAATATCTCAGAAATAAAATATCACTAAAATAATCGACAAAAGTGTGTGTTCTATTCGGTGCTGGAGGTGGAAAAAATTGTCTGGGTTGGCTATGGAAAACCGAAACTGGTGAATATAATTTTTGATTAATGCCCGATTTAGATGAAGAAAAATGTTTGCCTTGCAAAAAATGTTTGCCCTGCATAGAGCTGCACGCAATAAAAAAATATCCATTAGTTAAAATGAGAAAGGACTATGTAAACCAAAATGGCGATGCTATAATTATCGGTGGCTTATATATAATTGGATGTTATATTTTTTGACATTTGTCAGTAGTGTGACAAAAATAAAATTTATAACAATAAATAAAATTGTTAGTGATAAAAATAAAACTTAATAAATAAAATTGGGAAAACTCCTTTTGATTTGATTTTTTCTGCTATAACATTTGACTTCTGGTCATCGTATAGGTTTTCATAATATACTTTTATTGTGTTTGTGTTTGTTTGTTACTATAAAATATCAAAAAATATAGTCGGGTCGAGTATATTTTATAGTATCATATTTATTTTTAATGTTTTTATAGTAACAATTGGTAAAAAAAAACAAAAAATACGCTAACATAATTTTGCATGTTTATGTTTTGTTCTTGTCATTCAAACGAAAATTGTAATATACTAATCTCTTCTTTTTTTGCAAGGCAAACATTTTTCTTCATCTAAATCGGGCATTATTGTATCGATCAAAATGCCATTAGTACGAATAGTGTTCCAAAATATATCTTGTCGGTGGGCCATGTTTTATCTTAAAATTTCTGATCCCAACCCTACCTTACGACAGACATTTTTTTCAGGTCCTGAAATAATAGGTTTTATAATAGGAATCATTTATAGAATAAATTTCACTCAACAATTGTTTCTGTTCCATCCATTTGATGCTGGAGACTGAGAAGATAGTTTGCATTGACTAAATATATACAAGTTAATTTGGCGAATATCATTTGTGATTTAAAGTTTCAACCGAAAAATATCCTAAATTTGAACCATGGTTTAATTAAAAAATCCGACCCCAGATTATTAAATAAATTAATAATTAATAAATTGTATATTATGAACTACATGGTCATCGACTTAACTTATTAAATCTCAGATATAAATTTTGTTAAAGTTCATCCACAAACACACCATCTAGTTCCATTTGAAGTTGGAGACGTAGTTCTGGATTGGTTTTATATGTAAAAATAAGAAAAATTGGTGAAACAATATTTCTAATAACTGGCTTCAACCAAAATATTATTAGTGATGTTCTGCAATATTTCTTGGATTAGGTTCTTATTTTATTAGAGAAAAAGAAATTTTCAGAGCGTCAATAATTCGGTTTTATACTCAGATATAATATTTCACTAAAATCCATTGACCAACGTGCTCCATTTGGTGCTGGAACCTGGAAATTAGTAAAGGCCTGGAGTGGTTGTGAAAGTAAAAAACAAATTTTTCTTTAGCAAATCTAATTTCCCCACATTTTTTTCTAATAACCAAAATGTTATTATAATGTCTCTTGCGATATTTATTGAATTCTGGCCATGTTTTATTTAAGAAATTCCATCCCTGCAGCAAATGGAATCTTCCAATTCTCAAAAATCAGCGTAATTGTAATTTGTCTATGGTAAGACTACAAAAAAAAATTTGCTCCATTTTTTGTGACGTTATAGTTGTAATGTATTTGTTGAACTTGTTAATTCACTATTTCACTTCGTTTAATATATTATAAAAGACATAAATTTTGTTGATTTATAATTTTGTTATTAAGAGTACAAAATAAGATTTTTATTATATTTAATTTATTTTAAATTATTATTAATATATTATTATAAAAAATATGTATTTTTGATTAAATTTTATTTCACGCCACTATGGTAGAAAATTATTTTTTCTTTGACCAATCTGGTCAAATACACGATACATTCTGTTTTTTTGGAATTATCCAAAACCTATATCAATACAATATAATATTGTGTGTGGCGTCATGCTTGTATTCAAATTTTGTAAAACGGGAAAAGGAAAAGATAAGTACATAAAAATTTTGTTTGCGAACTCGGCGTAAGCAGAGATAAACAATAGCGAATTAATATTTCTGTAAATATATGCATCTGTGCGAGTGCTTATATTTCATGCGGTATGAAATCGAATCAGCTGTCGTTCCATACTAAATAAAATACATATAACTAAAAATAAGTTGTACATAGAAAATAGCGTTATATGTTACGAAGTAATGTACCAAATAAAATGATGCGACAAATACATTCGTAGATAATGTTTTTTTTTTTTTTTTTTTTTTTTGTTTCTTAATTTTTTGTGGTCAAGCGATTTCCGCTAATATGACCCATGAGTTATTTGCTCCGCCTTTTGCTAACAGTGGCTTTTCAGGGAAAGTACTGCAGCAGCGAATTTATTTGTTATTTTGTGCATCTAACGTACTCTTATTGCTAAGAGAAGTAGAGCATCTATACTAACTAAAATACAATCCTCAATTTTAATAATTTTAATCCGATTAATAAAATAAAAATTTTGGGTTTATAATATTTTTTTTTTAAATTCATGTGTAATTCAAATTTGCTTTAGTTATTTGATATGGGTATAATTTCCCAAATCAGAGCCTACGCCCTCATCTAAAGCCTGTATAGCCCAAATTTGCCGTAATTTGGACTGAACTGAGAAACCGAGATTCTCCTTGTGTCTTGTTGTGGTTGTGTTATGTTTATATTGTTTTCTCTCTATTAAATATAAAATTGGAAATTATAATTAATGTGCAAATTGATATTCGAAATGGACTCTATGTGGGTCTTAGTATTAAGCGGTCAAAGGGTGACTTCAATTTCTCCCAAGAAATTCAATAATTGCTTGTATTCATCTAGGTTTTGTCTAGCTAATATACCCTTTAGTTTGTGTTGAAGGAGAGATGGGAATTTGATTCTAGTGGTCGTGTATTTATTGCATATATCGAATATATGTTCGTTGTCTTCTATTGTGTTACATAAGGTACACATGGGAGAATCTTCAAAACCATATAGGTGTTTGTACTTATTGTTAAAGGCATGTCCTGATCTTAATCTATTTAATAATTTTATATCTTTGTTTTTAAAAGCGGTGGTCGAGAACCACGGTTTCGTTGGTAACGTCGGGAATAAGTTTTTATGATAGTGACCCACCTCCATGGATAACGTTTCAAAGTAATCTGACCATTCCTCTTGGATTCTAATTTTAATTGCTTTGAGTGTGTCACTGATGACCGGTTCATTATCAAGTGTGTGAGATGGTCTTGTGTGTGCCAGTTTAGCTAGGTGATCTGCTACCGTGTTACCATGAATTCCGATATGTCCTGGTATCCACTGTATGAATATATGCTTGCTTGGATTGTTACCCACCAAGTCTATGATTTGGTTTTCGAAGTGTCTGTCAGTTTTTCCCTTCATGGCTGAGATCAATGAGGAGCAAGCGCTTTGTGAATCTGTTAGAATCAAAATTCTATTCTTTTTACTGCTTTGACTTATGACTGTGGCTATTTTAATTGCGATTAACTCTACCGTTTTGATGTTTGTGGTATTTTTTAATTTAATCGATATGTTGAGGTTTCGATCTTTGTAAAAGATTCCCACTCCCGTGCTGTTGTTGTTGAGTGAGCCATCTGTGTATATCGTATCCACATCATCATATCGTTCTAAGATTTCCTTTGTTACTTTCCTGAGTTCGATTATGTTACTATGAGACTTACCGATGGATTTTCCTATGAATGGGTAAATTGAAATGTTTTTGGGACAAGAAGTCTTTTTGTGTGTTGCTTTAATTTTGTTTAGGAAGTTAAATTCTGTGAAATAGTTGTTTAATTTTGGTAGTGATTGGTGGTTTTTAATGTCTATGCCGATTTTGGAGTTTCTAAATAGTTGTTTAATAATATATTTAAGTGTTTTGACTTTGTTGTCAAATTTGGTGGACATTTCAATGGATTCTGCTAAGATAGTCGGCTGTGGTGTGGATCTCATGAAGCCCATGCAATTTCTTAGACAAGTATTTTTGATAGTTTGGCAGATTTTGTGTGCCATTTTGTTATTATCCTCAGTTATTGTGTATGCGAAATCTAATTTGGTTTTTATTAGGGCTTTATACATTAATAGTTGGGTTTCCGGACGAGCTCCTCCCTTTGGGTTAGATAATGTTTTTAGAAGATTTATAGTTTTGTATGTGTTTGTTTTTAAATTTTTATAGTGTTTCGACAGATTTAGGTTTTTATTGAAAGTAATTCCTAGGATTTTCGTGGTTTGATTCTCTCTGAATACATGGTTGTTAATTTTTATATTGATGGCGTTATTGGCGTTTATATTAGTAAATAGTCTTAAAAAATGAGTTTTTTCTATGTTTATTGTTAAGTTTATTTCATTTAGATGTTGAGTAAGTAATAATAAGGTGTTATCGGCGTTTCTGGATAATTCTTCACTGTTGTTTCCACTTATTGTCAAACATATGTCATCTGCAAATTGAAATATTTTTGTATGTATATTGTTGAGCTCATGTATATGGTTTGTGTATATGTTGAATAAAGTAGGGCTCAAACAGCTTCCCTGTGGGATTCCTTTATTTGTGTAGTGTATGCTTGACGTGTACTTATTTGATATATTTACTGCTCTGTTAGTTAGGAATTGCATTACCCAGTTCGATATTGCGTTGGAGAATTTAAGTTTTTCCATTTTTTCTTTCAATATGTTTTTATTAACATTATCGAAAGCTTTATTAATATCCATGTTAATGAGGATTATTTTCTTATTATTGATTCTTAACGTTCTTATATGTCTGAATAGCTCCACCATATAATCCGTGATACATTTATTTTTCCTAAAACCGAATGTGTTATAGTTTAAAATTTTGTGATTGTCTATGTGTTCCTGAATTCTTTTAAGGACTAACCTATCGAATATTTTTGAAAAAATTGGTAACAAACAAATTGGTCTATAGTTTAATACTTCTCTGTCATTGTTGCTTTTTTTTGGGTATCGCTATAATCCTCGTCGTTTTCCATTTGTCTGGATATATTTGATTTGACCATATTTCCTTGAACAGTTTCTGAATTGCTTCCAGTACCCTTGGGTTGTCGCTAATTATTTCTTTTATAAGTTTATAGCTTATTTTGTCATTCCCTGGGGCCGTATTTTTTGTTTTGCCAATAATTTCTAAGATTTCTGTGTTGCTTCCTATCTCCGCTGGTTCGACTCTGTAATCTGCTCTCCTCTGTACTGTCTCGAATGAGTGAGGAAAATTAATATCCAAGAATTTCGTTGCCAAAGTGTTGTCATCCAGTATCCTATAGTGTGATTGTTTTTTATTTTTTAGCTTGTTGATGTTATTCCATATGTCTGAATTATTTTTAATGTGGTTTGTTATCTAAAAAATTAAACCAACTGATTTTTTTTCTCTTCTGATTTTAACTTTTAGGATTTGATTTGCTTTTTTAAGTTCCATTGCTGTGTATAATGTTTTTTTCCCATTGTAAATTTTTTGTTTGTTATATTTTATTCTCCATAGTCTTTGAAGCTCCTCATTCCACCAGGCTTTTGGTTTATGATTTGCTCTGACCTTGATAGTGCTTGTATTTTCTTTAATTAATTTTTCCAGGTAACTTTCTATGTCTAGTGTATGATTCTCGTTCCAATTATCCTTGAATTCCGACATGATTTTCTTCCAATTGGTAAGCTGTTTTTCCTCTCTAGTTTGCAAGTTATGGTTTATCAGTATCGCAAAGTGGTCACTTCCCAAATTTTCAATGGTAGCTCTCCATGTTAGTGAATTTGTCAAATTTTGTGTGCAAAGTGATATGTCCAGGGCAGAATTCGTGTGCCTAAACATATCCATTCTCGTCGGATTGCCATCATTTAGAATGTATATATTGTTATCCACTATTATTTCAGCTATTGCATTGCCTATAAAATCATTGCAGTCCTCGTTGTCCCATAATCCACTCCTTGCGTTTATGTCACCAGCAATTATTGTGTCGTTATTACTATTTTCTAAAATCATCAATTCAAATTCCTTTATTATTTCGTCTTTGTCCCTTCTGGAATTGTTATAAAATGTAGTTATATTTAAGTTAATATGTTTGAATTTAATGTTAATCTTTAGTGTTTCAAGCCTATTATAAATATTATTAGAGTTTATTATTTTCCACGAAATGTTCTTTCTAATTAAGAAACCCACTCCACCGTAACCATCTGCTCTGTTTTTAGTAATTAAATTGTAATTGTTAAAAGAAATTATGTCATCATCTTTTGTCCATGTTTCCGATAATATCGCAATTTGTATGTTGTTATCATTTATAAATTTGTCCAATAGGTCTTTGTTGCTTTTTAAACTTCTTATATTAATTTGCAGAAGTTTAAATCCATTCATATTTGTTTATTTATTTTGACAGACATTTATCGATCTTCATTTTCATGAGATCAATGTCTGCTACCTCCATTGATTTTGTTGTCTTACTCAATTTATTGCTTAAATCTTTAAGTGTGTCGTCTCTATTTTTGATCTGGTTTCTGAGCTCATTGACTATATTATTTAGTAGCTCTATTTTGTTATTTTGAAGTTTTATAGCTGCCTCATTTCTCTTGTCCGATTCTTTTTGCTTGTCTTCTAAGTTTGGAAAATCCCTCATGTTTGGTATGTCTTGTCTTAATCCGAACAACTTGAGTTTTGATTCTCTGTGAGACGTCTTATATATCACCATATCTTGTGATATTCTTTTTTGTCGCAGCCTTTCCTGACATTTAAAATGGTTTGTCCTGTGTCCATCTCCACAAAACTTACATTTTGGATTATCCTGGTCACATACATGATCCTCCATTTTGATCTTGGCACAAAAATTACACCTCACATGTTCACTAGATTTACATCTTGTTGATGTATGTCCATAATTTAGGCATTTATAGCATAACAACGGGTTCGGGATAAAGTATTCTACTTTCGTTAGAATACTACCATACATCATGATTTTATTAGGAATGGTACTAGAATTGAAGGTAATTTTAACCAATTCAGTTTCGCTTGCTGTTTTTGACTCATTATTCCATTTAGTCATTCTTTCAATTTTGTCAAAAGGCACAGATGATTTAATGTTTTCTTTCAACTCATCATTGCTAACACCTACTGGAATATTCCTAATTAATCCAATAGTGTGGTTAAAATTGAAAGGGATATATACTTCATATCCATCAAATTTGAATAATGACTCTGAATCAATACATAAATTAGCGTCACTGTAATTCCTGAATGTAATTCTAGCTAAATTTTTGCTTAATTGTTCTATTTCCTTTTCATTATTTATTCTAATTTTCCTCAAAGCCTTTACCAAAAGAATTATGTTCAAATTTTCTTTGAACGCCATAACCTTAAATGGTCCTGCGTCAAATCTTGAATACTTGCTTTTCACTCTCATTTCTGGAATATCTTTATTCACAGACAAAGGTGTTGTTGCTTCATTCAAGCTTGAAATTTGATCCATTTTGGCTTTATGAGAATCTGATTTGGTTACACTATTTATTGTAAAACATGTGCTTTCCGTCGTCATGCTTTTACTTATTTTCCTTTTGTTTTCGTCAAAAGGCATGGAATTTTTGATAAAATTGATTTTATTTAGGTTAGATAGTTTTATAATTTTGGAATTATCTTCGACATTATCATCGCTTACATCTGATTCCGTATCAGGGATGATTATATCGTTTTCATCAAAAAAACTGGGTACATGGGTTGCCCCATCCCCCTTTTCGGTGTTTGTATCACCAATCCCTACTCCCCAAGAGCCCCCCTAATGATCGCCTAATACTAAGACTCACCTGATAATCCAGTAAACCCAAGTTTTGGTTGATTATTTCCGCGATTTATTTCACAAGAAACTTTTTTTTTTTTTTTTTATATTTATCTAAACGCACTTAAACTTTCTAGAAAACACTTTTTTAAACACCACTGAACTTATCCTTTCGGATGACACAATGAGAATGTAGATAATGTTATAGTACATTTCATTAAGAGATTAAACTTTTATTTTGTAGCGCGATTAATATTTATTTGAAATTCGAATTACAAATTTGATTATTTATAATTGAATTGCAATGATTAATTATTACTATTAATCGGCTGCTACAACGTACATACATATATCGCTGATTATACGTTAGTCGTGGACAAAATGTTTTTAAACTGCTGAACATTTTTCAGAAGAAATTTTATGTAAACTCGCACTGAAATACCTACACATCCTAACCTTAAATTCATACAAAAAAAATATGGAAAATCAAAAAAAAGAAAAAGGACTGTTACAGGTTAATAAACTCAGGGATAAGTTTATTTTTTTATTATATTTATAGGGAATCATGAAGAATTAGACGGAATATTTACAGACAAAAACGCCAACCAACGGGATGCGTGGAGGTAAATTCAGTTAAATATGAATATTTTATATTCCTTTATTATTTTAATTATAGAAAAATTAGTCAAGAAATGGGCAAATCACCGGCATTGTGTCGCCAACAGTGGCAAGCCTTAATAAGGAAATATAAGGTAAAATTCATTTTCATATTAGGTTTTTAATTTTCACCTATAATTTAATTATTTTTACGTAAAATTTTTACAGTTCTTAACTGAAAAACAAACTGGCAGCGGAATGGGCGATGAAGCTGCAGACGGTGATGTTGGCCTGCCCAATAATTGGTCTTACTTCGATAAGCACTAACTTTATTCTTCCAACAAGGACAACTTTCATCCGCCAAATTTATCTTGTAGTGTGGAAGGCCTTGTTACAGGCCGGTGACTTTATATTTTTCGGACGAAGAGTTAAGGGTGTCTGATAGTGAAACTCCAACACCAGGGCCCTCACCATCAGATTCCTCAGAAATTTCAAGGACAAAGCTGGCTTCGAAAAGTTGAAGCCGAACTTAAAAGAAAGTCGAAAAATTTCCCAAAAAATTAATACAGCGTTGATGGTATTTGGCCAAATAGCCCAACACAATTTTTCTTTAATTTTTTTTTTATGTAATTTTATTTAATTAAGTAAATTTCTTTTTCTTTTACTAAAGATATAATAGTTTTATTAATGGTTCTATGAACGTAATTGTTCTAAAAATTCGGCAAATAATGCCCTCAGCTGAATTTTTGTTTGAATTTGTTTCAATTGAATCGGAATTTTAATTTCTCAATAATTGAATTTTTTAATAACTGTCCAACATGTTATAATAATTGGTTGGTGGAAAATTCAGGTATCTATGTAAGGATCTGTTTTGAAAAATACGAGTGTCGTGAACTGAGCCTGGATACTCAATAAAATAGTTCCGAAATGCTCCTTTGCTGTCAACAACTGCCTGCAGTACAATCGAGTAGTACTGTAAGATTTTGCAATTAAATTCAATAATTACTTGTATAAAAAGCACAATTGAATTATTATGGGTATATACATATATATATTTAACGATATTAATATTCATTTTATAATTCAATAATTTTTACTTCACAATACTCACAAAAATAAATAAAAATAAACGTCAAAATTTTAAATTTTTAGCTAGTTTCATTTGGAACCGCAAATCGGTTAAAGAAGGTAGGTTAAATATTTCTTACCACAGTTAAAATATTTAACGTTTTAGCCAATTGGAACACATCCTAATAATAAAATGTACAATGTGCGAAATAATTTTGAATTTCAATTTTATATGATTTGTTCAAGTAAATAGAATAAGATAAGCTTTGATTAATATTTATATGTATAATTTGGCAATTTAATGATTCTAGTATATGTTCTTCTTTTAGATACTAAACATCTCGCGGCCCTTGTAATTTTATGATAATTGTTTGTTAGTGATGATTGGTGAATTACTGGTTCATTTTTATGTACAGTAGTATTTATTACGACAAATTAGGAGAATACAGTTAAGTCGTTTCATTTCTCCAGTTGTGGTTTTTAGGATGAACCTTTACGACCATTCGCAGAGGTCAGTGATTAACTGACGAGTTGTTTTCATTAATGATCTCAACATCACCCACTTCGACTGGAGTTTGTTCGTCTCTCCATTTAGATCTTTGTTGTAACAACTTCAAATACCCAATCCAATGTGCCATTGCTGCTAAAAATGTTGAGGCAATTGTTGGACTACACACCATCATGTTAAGTAGGATGAATTGACGTCAGTATCGTCACCTTCTGGAATCTTCGTACTTGCTTGGTCAATTAGAAAATGCGAGCAAGAAAGCGGCGTCGAATTGAGTTTCGGCCTGAGCTAATAAAGTTACCAGCTTCCTAAATGCCACCAAAATGAGGCGAATTGGGAGAGATAAAGTGCCATGAGATGTACGCCCTGGAAGAATAATCAGAAATGAATTTCGAATTCTTAATTAATTTATTAAAATTGTCTTCTAATTGGTTATTTGCTACAACGAAATTAGTGCCTTTGTCAATATATATTTCTTGGCATATTCCTCTATTTTGTGACTCCAATAGTTTAACCTTTTTTTCTCTTCACCAATAAAACCAATAAATTACATACTAACTATTGTATAATTTTTATTAATATAATATTTATTTATTTAATTTAATTTTATTTATTTTAAATTTATTTTAAAATAAAATGAAGTTAACTGACTTCTGTGATCGATATAATAAATAACCAAAAACTAAATCCATACCAAATAAAACTAATATTTACATTGATAAGATACGAGAAGGATAGATACAAAATAGATCATCGAAACGAGATTTCATTGATAATTGCTTCGTTTACGCATCGTACAATAGTAAATTTCGATTATGATATTGCTTTATGTATGTGTGGAGATATAATCGCATATTACAGAATATTTTATATTTCCGTGGTACGGTTAATTGTCGTTAAAATGTAATATGAAATATAGGGTGCAGGTTGGTGAAATAGGAAATTTAACAAATCATTTGAAATTGTACACATATTTTGTGTGAACTATAATAAAATTAAAATTTCATTTAGTTCGCTATATTCACTCACCCCGCAGTGAAAGCATTACATTAGCTAACAATTTATTAGATGTTGGTGCAAATGGTAACTTATCGCGCAAAGAGATGACAGACTCTAGTTGACAGGTATGCTGGTTTAAGTCGATCTATGGAGATAGATACGTTCTTAGCATTCATACCTATAATGAAATACTTTCTAGGTCTTTTCTCTACTTTAAATGGCCCCTCGTAAGGAGAAGTTAAGCCCATCTTAACTCTGTCCACTCTAATAAAAACATAATAGTGGTCCGTCAAGTGCTGGTGTGTAAAAACATTCTCAAGGGGTAGAATACATTAGAAGTTCTCCAGGGACCTATAGTAACTGTCCGTAAACAAAATATCCGTACCGTTGCACTTTGGCACGTTGGCATGATACACAAGAACTAGCCCATTTGGTTATGTCCTTGTTAATACTTGGCAAAAAATAGCGAGCTGTAATCAATTTACGAGAAGCTCGAATAGCAGAATGGTAAAGTGTCAAAAACAGTTCGACGTAATGGATTTGCGATATATGGGCGATCATATTGGAAGTTGAACAATGATCGGAGCCAGAAAGTCTGTAGCTCTTCATTAGATCGTTGTGCCAAAATAATATTATCATAATTGAGAGCAACCACAAGTTAAGAAATCTTCTACCAATGCAATTTGCTAAGATACTGGAATCTTACATGAAAGATCAGGTACTTCAGGATTAAGTTAGATGATACATTTTCTGAATTGAAAGAAATTAATGCAGGAGTTCCACAGGGCAGTGTTTTAGGGCCGTTTTTATACCTACTATACATTTATGATGATCCTACATTAGAAAACAACACAGTGACAACTTTGGCAGATGATACGGCGATCTTAGCTGTTGGAAAAAGCAACGAAGAATCAACACATAAGTTACAATCAGCTATAACTCAAATATATAAATGGACAAAAAGATGGAGAATAAAACTAAAAGACGTTAAATCAGTTCACATCAACTTTACAAACAGACGATTCGAACATATTCCGATTACCATAAATCGGGAAATAATACGGCATGCGAACACAGCTAAGTATCTCGGCATGACCCTGGATGCTAAACTACGAAGGAAAGCACACGTCAAGAAGAAAAGTGAAGAATTAAGACTTAAATACAGAAAAATGTATTTGGCTGATGGGAAGGAACTCTTCTTTATCAACATACAACAAGCTTTTACTTTATAAGCAAATATTGAAGCCGATTTGGACTTATCGAAAGATTTCAGAATATCGTATTAAGGAACATCGTTGATGCACCTTGGTATGTCAGGAACAATGACCATCATAGGGACCTTAAAATGAACCTCATCTGTAACGAAATCCAGGAAAAAGCATGGAGACATGAAAAAGGCTCCGCCAACATGTGAACATTAAGGCAATTCAGCTCTTAAGCATGACGAATTTAGTACGCAGACTTAAAAGAACCAAACCTTTTGAGCTGGTGTGATTTTCAGTTTGCGCAAGAACAGCATTGTGCTGATCTAAAATCCACTACAAAGATGTGGTTTACTTCAATTTACCAAACACTATGGAACGCCAATAGGAAGAGGCCATAGATTAATTTAAGTTAGTAAATTAAGTCAGAAACAAATAGCTCATTAATTCAGTAGACTAGATTGTAGTTACATAAAATAAATAAATAAAATTTATTAAAAAAAAAAAAATAATAATAATAATAATAATTGAGTATCTCGGCATGACCCTGGATGCTAAACTACGAAGGAAAGCACACGTCAAGAAGAAAAGTGAAGAATTAAGACTTAAATACAGAAAAATGTATTTGGCTGATGGGAAGGAACTCTTCTTTATCAACATACAACAAGCTTTTACTTTATAAGCAAATATTGAAACCGATTTGGACTTATCGAAAGATTTCAGAATATCGTATTAAGGAACATCGTTGATGCACCTTGGTATGTCAGGAACAATGACCTTCATAGGGACCTTAAAATGAACCTCATCTGTAACGAAATCCAGGAAAAAGCATGGAGACTAGAAAAAGGCTCCGCCAACATGTGAACATTAAGGCAACTCAGCTCTTAAGCATGACGAGAAGAAGTGGGAAAAAATTTACTTTAAGTAATAAAGAAATAAAATTTAAGTAAAAAAAAACCCAAAATTTTATAATTTAATTATGTATCTTCAAGATTCCACATACATATATTAATCCTACGGAAACAAAAAAAATTACTACAAAAAAAATGTGCTTAAAAAAAACGAAAGAATTGCTTACGAGAAATCACCCTATATATTTTTTATACCTCTATGTTGTTATCAGCGATCAATCCATAGTCGAAGATTTGATAGCATGTGGTCTAACGGTGTTCAATTGTTTCTTTTGTTTTCCAACAATGATTTTATGGTTGTGTTGTTTACAGCATCCAATTCGAGAATCCACAGAAACGTTCAGCGATGCACAAAATCACCATGGTCACTAACGATACGGAAATTTAATTTTCTTCAACAAACTGCACAGCAATTTCTAACGTTTAGTCCGGCGTACACAATAAAAAAAAATAACTGCTTTTGATCGTACGATTTACAATTTCTTGACCACGCTACTATATAGATTTCACGTAGCAAACTTAAAATATATCCGTCTATATAAAAGTTAAATATTCATATTTGAAGACACGAAAATTTATTTAGATATCACAACAACAAAATTCAGTGAACATTCAGCACACCCCAAAAAAACATTAAATTTAGGCTACCAAGCCATATTCGTAAGCACTCAATTAATCAGATATTCCTTAACATTAAGCAAGTAAATCAGGGTATTGAACCCAAAAGAAAATAATGAAAATGAAAATTAAAATGTTACAAAACATTCCAAAATGCTACAAGATGTAGACACGTTTGTAAAAATATGTGTAAAAAGACGTCGCGCGGAATTACCTTTAGTGCTTTTATTGGAGTGAAGACTGATGATTCGATTGCCGTTATTACTGATGTGACTGATGAGTACTGTCTATTGCCGTTAGGAGAACAAATAATATTTAGGAACACTACATTCTAACGCGTTCGTAATGAGTTAAAAAACATATTTTGTATTAAGATGATCAAAACACAAATAAAATAAAATTTACTGGTCAAATATTATTCTCGCTGATCAAAATATCTCATCTTGCTGCGATAACTAAATAGTTGAAACATTCCAAAAATTATATTGGCTGAAAGTCACTTTGATGTTCCGATTACCATGAACAATCATTGCTAAAGCAAAACGAAAATAACATACAATAGATTAAAGAAATGATTAAACTTGTTATCACTGTATTGACGAAACCAAAACATAAAAAACTTGCAGATAAAAACATAAAATTTCAACAATGAGTCTCAAATTGTTCTCGCCCTGGAAGGTAAAACATATCATCTTTTTCGGATTTTTCAGCTTATTATAATCTTTAAATGTTTGGAAAAAATAATAACATGGTAAATGCGTATAAATTATTCACACTAACTTATAAGTGGTAATTTTTTGTTTTATGTATTCGATAATCGCAAAACTGAAATAAAAACCACTGGATGATAGACTTAATCATTGACTTAATCTTAAGGACCACAAATTCAAAAGAATCGTTATTTTTAATGATACCTATGTATATTTGAGTATAATGAAAATAAAAATGATTGTTAAACGATTTTAGCTTAAAGCATTTTTGTTATGCATAAATGATTCATCCTGAATCAACAATTTGGCTTCGTTGGCTTTATCCAAATTCAAGATATAAATAAAAACTAAAAATATTGATAATACATATTTGCTTCACAGATGATTAATAATATGTATTTAGTTGTGCAAAGTTATCTTTCAAACAATAGATTTGTTTGTTATATTTTCGTAGATGTTGTTCAAACTGGAGA
This sequence comes from Tipula vernalis, assembly GCA_958295665.1. Taxonomy (NCBI): domain Eukaryota; kingdom Metazoa; phylum Arthropoda; class Insecta; order Diptera; family Tipulidae; genus Tipula; species Tipula vernalis. The sequence goes on from OY282559.1 coordinate 193,364,457, forward strand.
ATTATGGAAACATGTTAAGTTTGTAATTTCTACTGCCACCGGAATCAGAAACATTAAATAAGCTTCACTAAATTCCGATGCAAAAAACTGAAAATTTACTGGAAGGCCGAGAAAAACTGCAAAATTATTTCATCAACGAGTTTAGTAATATTAATAAATCCTCGCGTTCCGGACTACCAGATCGATTCAATAGTCGCTTGTTTGTAGCTTCTTAAAATTAATTTAATTTTTCCTGACTGCCTCATTTACTGTTTTATTTATTAATTTAATTTTTCCTGACTGAAAATCTCCACCGAAATTAGCATTGGAATTTAATAAGTTACGAACAGGGGAAACATTTTTGTTGAATTGTGAAGCTATTTTAAAATAATTTGGCTTTGATTCAGCAGTTCCGTTCAAGTTCCATCATCTACGAGTGAGTTGCACATTTTTTTGTTGTTAAAAATATACACAAATTATAAAAATCTCTTTTCAAATAAACTGTAGAAAAGATGAAGTTGAATGAAAGGCAACAGTATCTCTTTAACCTTTTACCGTCCAGTGGTACCTTACATCATTTTACAACTACAATGTCTAGTACCAGTGAACTGTGTTATTTCCAAGCTTACAGGTTTTTAGGGAGTTATATAAACTGAAAAATTCAAAACGAAAAATTGGTTTAGATTTGTTCAATATAAATTGTTTTAAATTTAGATACAAATATGCGATTACCGTTTGCTATATTACTAAATACGCAATAAACAATTTACCCTAGAATGACTCTTATAATGAAGAAGTAATTTTGATAGTAGTGATGAAGAAGGTTATTTAAAATTACGTTGGACCTGGCTGCCAACACCCTAAAATAATCAAAAAACCATTCTTTGCCGAAAAGAGATTCTGTCTTATAACCATACACTTATAGCAAAAGATACTTTATAGGGAGTTGGACCCACTTGAACCCATGTTAACTTACAATGTTAAATCAGTTTGGATCATTGGGATTCTTGGAACTTAAGTAAGAGCCTAGCAACTTTGCATGTTAGTATGGCTTCATTTATGTGGGTACTGTAATTGGTAGTCATCCGTCATTAAATATATTCGGAGGGTGAGCAAATGTTCATCAAAGAGGATAAACGTGTTTTTTCTACCCTCTTCAAAAAATTTAATTTAGTTTTATTTTTGTTTTATTTATGTAGTGTTATGTATATACTTTATATACATATGTATAAACATTTTAATTTTAATTCTAATTAAATTCAATTTTAGTGAAATAATAATTAGAGTGTAATTTTGGAAAATGCAATTCACCGGGATGCATTTATCAGGCAATGTTTTATCAAAATTAATAATTTCTTGCTTAAGTGCATGATTTTGACTTTTGTGAGATTGTACATGAAATTCAATTTCAATTTTAATCGCTAAAATCTAATAATTGGATAGTATTAAAATGGATTTTAACTTAAATAGATATACGTCGTAGTTAATTTCATATTAGATTTTATTTTTAGGCCCATTTGTATGTGTTCTTGTGTTTTTATTTTATGTACAATCGACACAAATATATGTTTGTTGAAACATGATGTGTAACAGAACCAACCATGTGTTTATACAGCCGTCTCATTCGCTCTTTACATAGATTCTATCAAGGAAATGTACTATATATTGTTGGTTTTTGTCTTGTAATGTACGAACAACAACAAAACAAAGAGTTTTTTTTTTGTTGGTTGGGGTATAGTCGTCACAAATATTTTCCTGTATCTTGATACATAAGGTATGTTTGTATGTGCGCTATAAAGGTATTATCTATAATATTATAAAAATATGATAAATCTACTGCTGCGCACACGAAAGATGGTAGAAAATATTTACATTTAATGTGTGTTGGTGGTTTAGTATATAAGATTATGTTATTTGTATGCTGGTGTTGTTTTTCTCTCTTTGTGTTTTTGTATTCATGGAACAACTATGGTTTTCTTGATAAATCATGAACTATACAAGCACAATGAAATCTTAGAGTATTCGACTCAAATAGGATTCTTATACTTTGTATAATCGAATAAGTTTGAGTCGAATTGGAAACCGCCTTATACAATTCATTTAAAATGGTTTATTTAGGTATTACAAACTGCATCAATTAATATTTAAACAATAACAAGAATGGAGGGACATTTTTGTTGGTTTTGTTATAGTCGTCACAAATAATTTCCTGTATCTTGATATGGAACAGGATTGTTTGTATGATCGCTGTAGGTGTTTTGTTTGTGTGGGACATTTTAGTTCATTTTATAATAATGAAACATGATATGTCTCCTGGTTTAGTATTTAAGAGTATGCTATTTTATTATAACGTAGTTTTCTCTTTTGGTGTTTTTGTATTCATGAGACATTCATAGTGTCCTTCACACATATGGATTCGACTAAAATAGGATTCTTATACTTTGTATAAAAGAGTAAATTTGAGTCATATCGAAAGCCGTCATATATAATACATATAAAATAGTATATTTAGATATGGTTTATTTGCTTATAGGGTATTATAAACTACATTAAATTATATTTAATTAATTGTTTAATATTATAAGTTTAAAAATTAACTAAATTATAGAAATTAATACTAATTTGAGATTTGGTTTGCAACACATAATGACGTATTTATTTATGCATGCTAAATTTTGATTAAAAGAATGTGAACAACGTGGAATTATGTAAAGGTAAATCGTGATGCTAAATGTATTGAACTTAATTGATTAACTTAATGGATTTATTGAAGTTTAGGTTGTAACGAAACCGCGCGAGATTTCGTTATCAGATCATAGTAACAGAGGTCTGGTGCGGTATAATTAGCCGGCTAAAACTCAGGGTTGGCGTGGGGGTTTCCAGACATGACTACCATGCTTGAATAACCGCATATTTAAAAACTCAAAAAACCAGGAAACTTGAACGACGACTGCCACATCTCCAGGAGCTAAAGAAATTATAAACCGGGTGCAGGCGTTCGGAATGACAGCTCCGCTGCGCCAAATTCCCACACGTTCTGCCCCGAAGGTCTCCTTGTCATCGGCCCGCCTACCGAAATTGCCTTTCCGGTCGCGGCGGTCATCGATGCCTTGGGTAATACGGAAGGACGCCCTCGTGATAGACAACGCGACGACTCCACGCGGCAAAAGCCGTCACCCCTAATAAACGCCTAACACATGTGTCGTGCTGCCTCCCATAACAGCCTGTTATGGGAGAACGAACGGCACGACCTGAAGAGTTGTTACGTGCAGCTCCGCTTGCGTAACCCTGTTTGGTTTGCTTTCGGTCCGGCGCTTGTCTGTGTTTGGAATCATTTTTTTTTTTGATTTTTCTTTCCCCTCTTTGACGATGCCGTTTGTTTGACTCGTTTGAGTTTTGTAATGTATTGGTTGAGCGTGCAATATTGTTGGCCATCGCACGAGAGCAACATATACGAGTTGGTCGATTTTAATTGGTTTTGTTGGTGGTTCGGGCGATTGCATTGGTGCGCGGAAATGGTCTGATGTGTTTAATGTTACTGATAGAGAGAGTGGTTGTATTTTGCTTTGAATTCGGATGGTGGGTGTGACTACTAGAACGGTGAAAGCTGAATATTCGCGACCGGGTGATGTTTTGATGGAGAAAGAAAAAGATCAGTCAAGTTTGGTGCGTTAATTAATTCAGTCAGTTGTACTTAAAGAAAGAAAAAAATTTAAAAAATTAAATTGTAATACTGATAATATATTTAAAAAAAAAAATCATTTAATTTCTTTTGGTGAAGCCATTTTTTTTCTTTGGTGATATTTTTTTTGTTATTATTAATATATAAACAATAATTAGTATTAGAGAAAATTGTGTATATATGAACAATCAATAAATAAAAAATAAAAATAAAAATTTTTGATCAATGTCAATTTCAAAATTAATCAATGAATAAAAAAAAAATAATAATAAATAAACTTGGTAACATGGTACAGTGTTGTGATCATTACCTAAAAAATTGTAAATAAAAATAAATAGATAAATATGGTCATATTGTATAAGGTTGTGAGCTCTAAATAAAGTATTGTAACTGAATAAAAATATAAATTTTGTAGCTTTGCATAATGTTGTGATCACCAAATAAAATATTGTAAATGAATGAAAAAAACATGTTGTTATATTGTACAGTATGGTGATCATTAATTTGAACTATTGTTAATGAATAAAAACAAAAAAATTATATAAATATTGTAATGTTGTACAGTGTGGTGACCATTCAATAAAATATGGAAAATGAAAAGACGATTTTTGTTGTTTTTATTGCTGGAAAAAAAATAAAAAAATAATACGTGGACATACTAGCATTGTTTGGAAAATTTGGTGGGCCGACCTTTTAGAAAAAAAAAAATAACTGTCATATTGGTTTGCTGAAAGTGTTGTGACCTTGTGAAAAAAAAAATATATATATATTTATATATACATACATATATAAACTAAACTCAGTTTTATTCTATTAGAAAACAAAATACTATGTGAATTTTGCTCTATTGTCTGACATAGTTGGTGTACCTAAAAGACACCCAGAAAAAAAAAAATAAAACACGGACCTTGAGTGATTTAGTTCTGTGGTAGAGTGAAATCCGTGTTAATAAACCAATTGAAAAAACAAAAAAAAGGAAATCTCGCGTTCTTGTGGATAAACTCAAAGTAAGAAAGCAAATATATATAACGGTGTGCTGTTACGGTGATTGCGGATTGTGTAGTGGTTTTGCTTTGGCGGCTGCCTCGTCAACCAAGCAGAGCGGGCAGAGGTGTGTGAGTGGAATACAGCGTCGAATAGCGGGTATACAGGCTGTTCCAGATCAAGCGAGGTCGGATGAGATTCTCGTTGGTCGGCCCTCAGGTATCGTCTCATATAAAAAAAATAAAAAAAAACGCAAATAGAATTTTTTTGTAATAACTAGAATATAGAGATTTTATCTTCTTTGGTTGTTTATGCGATTTTTTTTGTTTTCTTTAACGTAGAATTTTTTTTGTTTGAATTAAGCAAAAAAAAAAGCATTTTTTTTGGGTACCTCTTGTTTATGTGAGCCAGGTTTTGCTGATCACGTCGGATGCGTTTTTTTTTATTAATTTACTGTATTTGTCCTATGCCAAATAACTTTACTTTTCAGCTTCACCGTTCTAGTGGTCACCTTATCCTTAAATTGTTTACATGTGTGCTCGTTCTTATTTTTTTTTCTCGTCAAACTAGTTCTGTTAAGAATGAGTGAGTAGAACTAGGGAAGAGGTCGCGATGGATTGGTGAGTGATGGTTCTCTTGTAAATATGATCGATACCTAGTGTCCAGGTCATACAAATGTCTTTTCGGTAAACAAAGCGGTTGTGTCCTTCCCTTCTTTTCATGGTTTAAGTTTTTTTTTTCCTTGCGGTTATTCAAGCATTTCGCCAAGTCTGGAAAACCCCACGCCGACCCTGAGCTCTAGCCAGCTACATATACCGCACCAGACCCCTGGCGTTATGTCTGTCAACGAAATCCTAACAATTTCGTTACAGAGTATGGAAGAACCGACTCAGCACAAAAGAACTCTACCCCGAAAATCCCTCAAAACCCACTCGCCTCACTCTACTCACTCATACTAATGACAATTCGTAGTTGCTAAGAAAGCAAAAAAACTCGACAAAGAAGAGAATGTAAATGGAGACTGATGACGTGAGCAAGAGAGAAAGAAAAGAAAATGTTCCGACACGATAGCACTGTCTAAAATAATTATTCTGATTCTTAACTGACACAGAGGGACAACGTGATTGCAAAATTAGTAAGGCTGAAAAAAAACGTTATATAATAGAACAATATAATCAAACGAGAAAAAAAAAGAAAAATATATAAAGAAAAAAAATTAAAGAAAACACGCGTTAATCAGCCAAGGCCGATTCGCATAAAAAAAAAATTACGACAAAATTAAAGCATTTTTGGTTTTGCTTTTTCTTTTCTTTTTTCAATGAGAAATAAACACCTCTAGAGTCTTAACCAGGATGACCCTCTCCTTTTATTAATTGGTGAGTTGCTCCCACGACGCAGGTACCCGCTCTAAAACTCCTACCACCCCGTTTGATTGACAGGGTCGCTGCTGCAGAAAACTCTCGATCACGAAGGACCCGCCCGGTTGGCAGGGTTATCGTAGACCTTAAACGGTCACAAGGATAACACGGTACAACAAAATTAAAATACCGTTTGACCCAGCGGAATATCACCACCCGGAAAGAAATGGTCAAGGAATTCACTGGTGTGTTATTTCGTATTATGTTTTAATTTATTTATTTTTCACGAATGTGAAATTTCCGACAAAACATCAAAATTAACAAAATTGTTTTAATGTATTGGTGAAACAGTGGGTAAAAGCAATATTATCATAAAATCGCAAGATTTGTTAGATTTAATAATTACTAAAAATAAATTTCACAAAAATGAAGCTTAATTAGCAAATAATTCAAATACATTTATACACATTGTATACAATAAAATAATAATTTATCAAATAACACATAGTTTGTAGGTTCACTGTATTGAAGATTGGCCAACTCACAGCGATGCTCCCAGGATAAGACCTATGCCAATATTTAGCTTAAGGGCTGTTCTTTTAAATAAAAATGGTGGGATTTTTCTACGGAGAGAAGGAACCTTTTGTTATTGCGTGTGAACACTTGAAGTATATATGAAAATGTATGTAATTTAGGGTTTCACTATATTGAAGATTGGCCAACTCACAGAGATGTTCCCGGGGTATGACCTATGCCAATATTTAGCTTAAGGGGTGTTCTTTTAAATAAAAATGGTGGGATTACTCTACGGAGAGAAGGAACCTTTTGTTATTGTGTGTGAACACTTGAAGTATATATGAAAATGTATGTAATTTAGGGTTTCACTATATTGAAGATTGGCCAACTCACAGAGATGTTCCCGGGGTATGACCTATGCCAATATTTAGCTTAAGGGGTGTTCTTTTAAATAAAAATGGTGGGATTACTCTACGGAGAGAATGAACCTTTTGTTATTGCGTGTGAACACTTGAAGTATATATGAAAATGTATGTAATTTAGGGTTTCACTATATTGAAGATTGGCCAACTCACAGAGATGTTCCCAGGATATGACCTATGCCAATCGTTAGCTTAAGGGGTGTTCTTTTAAATTAAAATGGTGGGATTACTCTACGGAGAGAAGGAACCTTTTGTTATTGCGTGTGAACACTTGAAGTATATATGAAAATGTATGTAATTTAGGGTTTCCCTATATTGAAGATTGGCCAACTCACAGAGATGTTCCCGGGGTATGACCTATGCCAATATTTAGCTTAAGGGGTGTTCTTTTAAATAAAAATGGTGGGATTACTCTACGGAGAGAAGGAACCTTTTGTTATTGTGTGTGAACACTTGAAGTATATATGAAAATGTATGTAATTTAGGGTTTCACTATATTGAAGATTGGCCAACTCACAGAGATGTTCCCGGGGTATGACCTATGCCAATATTTAGCTTAAGGGGTGTTCTTTTAAATAAAAATGGTCGGATTACTCTACGGAGAGAAGGAACCTTTTGTTATTGCGTGTGAATACTTGAAGTATATATGAAAATGTATGTAATTTAGGGTTTCACTATATTGAAGATTGACCAACTCACAGAGATGTTCCCGGGGTATGACCTATGCCAATATTTAGCTTAAGGGGTGTTCTTTTAAATAAAAATGGTGGGATTACTCTACGGAGAGAATGAACCTTTTGTTATTGCGTGTGAACACTTGAAGTATATATGAAAATGTATGTAATTTAGGGTTTCACTATATTGAAGATTGGCCAACTCACAGAGATGTTCCCGGGGTATGACCTATGTCAATATTTAGCTGAAGGGGTGTTCTTTTAAATAAAAATGGTGGGATTACTCTACGGAGAGAAGGAACCTTTTGTTATTGTGTGTGAACACTTGAAGTAAATATGAAAATGTATGTAATTTAGGGTTTCCCTATATTGAAGATTGGCCAACTCACAGAGATGTTCCCAGGATATGACCTATGCCAATATTTAGCTTAAGGGGTGTTCTTTTAAATAAAAATGGTGGGATTACTCTACGGAGAGAATGAACCTTTTGTTATTGCGTGTGAACACTTGAAGTATATATGAAAATGTATGTAATTTAGGGTTTCACTATATTGAAGATTGGCCAACTCACAGAGATGTTCCCAGGATATGACCTATGCCAATCGTTAGCTTAAGGGGTGTTCTTTTAAATTAAAATGGTGGGATTACTCTACGGAGAGAAGGAACCTTTTGTTATTGCGTGTGAACACTTGAAGTATATATGAAAATGTATGTAATTTAGGGTTTCACTATATTGAAGATTGGCCAACTCACAGAGATGTTCCCGGGGTATGACCTATGCCAATATTTAGCTTAAGGAGTGTTCTTTTAAATAAAAATGGTGGGATTACTCTACGGAGAGAAGGAACCTTTTGTTATTGCGTGTGAACACTTGAAGTAAATATGAAAATGTATGTAATTTAAATTTTCGCTGTATTGAAAATTGGCCCTCTTGATAGTGTTCTAATTAAAAATTTAAATATTAATTTTATCGTTCCTCTTTTGGATTTTTTCAATTGGTTAAGGCTGATAGATGAATTTGTTTCTATGTATAAATTGGTTAACTAAACTTACGATTTGCAATAAAATAAAATTGCCGGATTAACATATAGTTTGTCAGTAGTCAGCACAGGGAATTTCTTTAGGTCGTCAAAAACTTCCCAATTATTATTGGGCCGTTTTACGACAGCGGTGTAGTGTTTAACTAAATTATTATAATTTATTATTGCCTTTAAAAAATAATTTTCGTTATTTAATAATATTTTGGCTTCAATCTCGCAAAGCTTTATATTGTAGTTTTCATTATTATAAGATTGAACGTCTGCAATAGCTATGCCATAATTACTTATAATTTTATTTACTATTAAATTTCCACCACAGTCAGAGCATGTTAAAGTTCCAAAAGAAATCGAACTTGCAACATTGCGGAGCGTATTTTCGTTCACTCTGAAAATATCGAAGGGTAAATAGCAACTCTGTGAATTACGAATACGAACCACCCCTTCTTCGACACACTTCTGATACACCGATGTTGGTTTTGGTATCATTTTATTAATTAAATATGTTATTTGGCACTCCGCATTCAATATAGAAGTGCTGCCAAACTGTTCTATGCAGTTAATCTGCTTGAATACTTCAAATAATATGTCAGTTCGAATGTCATATATTTCAGAAGTTATTTTTTGGAAGAAATTATTTTGAAAATTAAATTAAAAAAATCTGTATTAATTTCTCCAAACTTGATTTTCAAAATTTCTGTATCCAAACCCCTACATACTAAAATCGCCGTGATTGAATCAAAACCACAAGTATTGATCACTGATATGGTTTCTTCTCCATAAACTTTTGAAAATCCGTTGGTAAGTGATGGGACTTGCTCAACACTGAAACCCTTAATATTTTCAATTAAGTCAAATTCAACCATTTTTTTATTCATGTATCGATTAATTACATTTCTACCGAAATGTTTTGGGGTTTTATTAGATGGTCTAATTTTTTTATTTCATTTTTCTTCGTTCAACATATCATCCGGAAGATATTTTCTTTTACTAGTTCTGGGAGTTGAAACTAAAGGCTCTGGCATTTTGATGGACTTGAGTTTTTGTTCACATCTGAATTTTAATACGTTTACGACCCGCCCTATTTTCATTCTCTTATTTTTTAAATAATGGTTTTTGACTGCGCTAAACCAATTTTCAATTACGGCATTAGAAATATTGCCATGTACACCAAACATATTTGAAAAAAAATTGGCCCATAAAATAATATACGAAAAGTATTTTTTAATTACAAATTGTACAAATTCATCGCAATAAAATTTGTTTCGTTTTGAACCACGTTCGTTTTGTATTTTTATTTGTACTTCTTTGTAAATACCTTTGTATTTTAAATAGAATGGGTTTGAAGTATCTTCCGGCCAAATATTAATATTATGATTGATCTCATCTTGAGGTTTCCAATTTTCCGAATCAGCATAATTATCACAGTAAATTTTTCCTATCATTTGTACAAATGTGTCATAGGCACGTTTACTGTTTCTCGTGATATTGGGCGAGCACATTATAGCACAAAATTGTCGGAATAACTCGTCCACGCAATCCACTGATTTAGCGCAAAGAATAGCACAAAAAAAATCCAGTATTAAATTTCGATGCTCTGCGTCTATATTAGGTATTTTTTTTTTTTTATTTGTATTGTAATAATATTTATAAAATGAGAGCAACAAATATAAATTGGTATGATTGCTTTTTTCGAAGATTTTTGATTTTCGATATAGTCAAAATTGACTTGAATATATTCAGATACGGTCATGGAATTAAACGTATTAGATATGGCATTTATAAGGGCCCATGACCAATCGACCACAAAGTAATATCCCTTCAGGTGCTTTATAGTAATTTCCATTTCTTTCTTCACGTCTAATAAAAATTTGCCTAATGTCCATGCATCATGTTGACAAGCAATGAATTCGGCAATTGGAATTATATTAAAATTAGTTTTAATCACACATGCGTAGTATTAAATTCTTTTATAAATATGTTCCTTATGACAAGTTGGAATTTTTATAATACCTCCAGTAGCGTCGAAATGAATAGCTCTGATTTCATTTGATTGCAAGAGCGCAATTTGTCGATTTCTTAATAGAACTACTTGCAAAGGTTCGGTTACGGAATAAATATACCTATTATCTTGAGGCTGCATGCAACATTGAAAAAATAAATCGACTAAATCACAATCCTGAACCAAATCATCTTTTTTATAAAATTCCGATTTGATTTTTCTTATGACGACAGGAGTGGTCATGTCTTGAGTATTTCCTTTCTTATACAATTCTAAATCAGTGGCGCTTACCAAATCTAAATAAGTATTATGCGCACTTTGATTTTCAGAAATGAGCTTAATTTTTTGTCGCCGTAAACTACGATATTGCCGGAATAATTTTTCATTAGAGTGAATAATTTCACCTTCTTCGCCTTTGGTATAAACTCGCATCTCTTTAGATTTATAAATATCGAATTTATATTTTTGGTTGTGCAGCTTATCTTTGCATGACCCATATAATACAACTTTCGCGTCTCTCTTAGAAAGCGGATGTATTGTTTCGAATGTTAAGACGTAAGGGTTTTTGTTTTCTAATAAAACTCTGTGGATCAATTCTCTTATTTCTTCATTCGTTAATAACTCAAGGGCCTCGCAAAATGGAGACGATAATTTCAATTTCCAATCAAAAGTTTTGGGTTTGATTTGCTTATTGCTTGGTAGCATACCAGGAATTTTGCATTCAAAACAGTTCAAATCAAAATTTTTTGACGTTATTGATGGTTTCGTTTGATCAATAAACTCCAACACAATTTCATCAGAAGAGTAAGTATGATTCTCGTTCAAAAGCTCATCGAAATCAATATTGGTGGCAGGAATAAATGTTAAACTCTTTATTTCATTACAAGAGGAAGTATCACCAGAAGAAACATCAGAACGACTGACTACCTCTACATTTTGGCAAAATTCTTGATTTTGTTCGGACACTTTGCGGTTTCGCCATGCATAATACAACTTGCATATATTTTGACGAATTACCCTAATGTACATTAGTCTACACAATTTTTCCATATCAGGTGTTTTATACCTAGAAAATTTAAAATTTTCAGGATCTTCATTTATGCTATATAAAGCATTCAAAATAGCCTCAGCATTAATATTTTGGGGCTTTTTCTTATAATTATACTTCATTTCGTTCTTTAATAATTTTATATTGAAACAATGTTATGTAAATTAAAATATTAAAAGCTAAGTATATGTATAACTAAGATTACGTTTAATCCACCACCTTAAAATACTAAAAGCTATACACTAAAATTACAATAAACCCAACCACCTAATAATTAAACTATGACTAAACAAAATTATGTAATTCACAAAATAAAAAAATATAAAATATAAATTCAGAATTCAAAAACATAAGAAATTTAATGGCAAAACCAGAATGTCCGTTAGAAAGCAAGAGTCCAAATTTAAAATCCAAAAACCAATTTATCAAGTGTTCAATAAAAATAATCCGCAAAAAAGAATGTCCAAATGAATGCTGGGGTCAAAAGGTCGTTAAAAGCAAATCCAATAATTCAACAATACTCAAAAAATTTGTTCTAAACAAAAACACAATTTTAACGCACGTAAGTAATTTTCGATTTTTACTAAAACAGAAAACTATTTTGGAATATAACATGAGACCTTACATCAAATCAGGAAAATAAATAATTTTATTCATATAAATTAAATATTTTTTTTTTAAATATTTTTTTGAAAATTTTAAGTACCTCTTGAATTAGAGAGTGCAAATAATTCGCAAAAAAAATTAAAATAATATAAGGCCATACCAGAAATAAGGGCTAACATATCCGTTAATTATATAAAATAAAATTAACCGTTATAAGAAAAGTAAACGTTCAAACAGTATTTTACAGTACAAATCATATAATTTCGTTTTAATATTACATGATCACACGCAATAACAAAAGGTTCCTTCTCTCCGCAGATTAATCCCACCATTTTTATTTAAAAGAACACTCCTTAAGCTAAATATTGGCATAGGTCATACCCCGGGAACATCTTTGTGAGTTGGCCAATCTTCAATATAGTGAAACCCTAAATTACATACATTTTCATATATACTTCAAGTGTTCACACACAATAACAAAAGGTTCATTCTCTCCGTAGATTAATCCCACCATTTTTATTTAAAAGAACACTCATTAAGCTAAATATTGGCATAGGTCATACCCCGGGAACATCTCTGTGAGTTGGCCAATCTTCAATATAGTGAAACCCTAAATTACATACATTTTCATATATACTTCAAGTGTTCACACACAATAACAAAAGGTTCATTCTCTCCGTAGAGTAATCCCACCATTTTTATTTAAAAGAACACCCCTTAAGCTAAATATTGGCATAGGTCATACCCCGGGAACATCTCTGTGAGTTGGCCAATCTTCAATATAGTGAAACCCTAAATTACATAGATTTTCATATATACTTCAAGTGTTCACACACAATAACAAAAGGTTCATTCTCTCCGTAGAGTAATCCCACCATTTTTATTTAAAAGAACGCCCCTTAAGCTAAATATTGGCATAGGTCATACCCCGGGAACATCTCTGTGAGTTGGCCAATCTTCAATATAGTGAAACCCTAAATTACATACATTTTCATATATACTTCAAGTGTTCACACACAATAACAAAAGGTTCCTTCTCTCCGCAGATTAATCCCACCATTTTTATTTAAAAGAACACTCCTTAAGCTAAATATTGGCATAGGTCATACCCCGGGAACATCTTTGTGAGTTGGCCAATCTTCAATATAGTGAAACCCTAAATTACATACATTTTCATATATACTTCAAGTGTTCACACACAATAACAAAAGGTTCATTCTCTCCGTAGATTAATCCCACCATTTTTATTTAAAAGAACACTCCTTAAGCTAAATATTGGCATAGGTCATACCCCGGGAACATCTCTGTGAGTTGGCCAATCTTCAATATAGTGAAACCCTAAATTACATACATTTTCATATATACTTCAAGTGTTCAGACACAATAACAAAAGGTTCATTCTCTCCGTAGAGTAATCCCACCATTTTTATTTAAAAGAACACCCCTTAAGCTAAATATTGGCATAGGTCATACCCCGGGAACATCTCTGTGAGTTGGCCAATCTTCAATATAGTGAAACCCTAAATTACATACATTTTCATATATACTTCAAGTGTTCACACACAATAACAAAAGGTTCCTTCTCTCCGTAGATTAATCCCACCATTTTTATTTAAAAGAACACTCCTTAAGCTAAATATTGGCATAGGTCATACCCCGGGAACATCTCTGTGAGTTGGCCAATCTTCAATATAGTGAAACCCTAAATTACATACATTTTCATATATACTTCAAGTGTTCACACACAATAACAAAAGGTTCATTCTCTCCGTAGAGTAATCCCACCATTTTTATTTAAAATAACACCCCTTAAGCTAAATATTGGCATAGGTCATACCCCGGGAACATCTCTGTGAGTTGGCCAATCTTCAATATAGTGAAACCCTAAATTACATACATTTTCATATTTACTTCAAGTGTTCACACACAATAACAAAAGGTTCCTTCTCTCCGTAGAGTAATCCCACCATTTTTATTTAAAAGAACACCCCTTCAGCTAAATATTGACATAGGTCATACCCCGGGAACATCTCTGTGAGTTGGCCAATCTTCAATATAGTGAAACCCTAAATTACATACATTTTCATATATACTTCAAGTGTTCACACGCAATAACAAAAGGTTCATTCTCTCCGTAGAGTAATCCCACCATTTTTATTTAAAAGAACACCCCTTAAGCTAAATATTGGCATAGGTCATACCCCGGGAACATCTCTGTGAGTTGGTCAATCTTCAATATAGTGAAACCCTAAATTACATACATTTTCATATATACTTCAAGTGTTCACACGCAATAACAAAAGGTTCATTCTCTCCGTAGAGTAATCCCACCATTTTTATTTAAAAGAACACCCCTTCAGCTAAATATTGACATAGGTCATACCCCGGGAACATCTCTGTGAGTTGGCCAATCTTCAATATAGTGAAACCCTAAATTACATACATTTTCATATATACTTCAAGTGTTCACACGCAATAACAAAAGGTTCATTCTCTCCGTAGAGTAATCCCACCATTTTTATTTAAAAGAACACCCCTTAAGCTAAATATTGGCATAGGTCATACCCCGGGAACATCTCTGTGAGTTGGCCAATCTTCAATATAGTGAAACCCTAAATTACATACATTTTCATATATACTTCAAGTGTTCACACACAATAACAAAAGGTTCATTCTCTCCGTAGAGTAATCCCACCATTTTTATTTAAGAGAACACCCCTTAAGCTAAATATTGGCATAGGTCATACCCCGGGAACATCTCTGTCAGTTGGCCAATCTTCAATATAGTGAAACCCTAAATTACATACATTTTCATATATACTTCAAGTGTTCACACACAATAACAAAAGGTTCATTCTCTCCGTAGAGTAATCCCACCATTTTTATTTAAAAGAACACCCCTTAAGCTAAATATTGGCATAGGTCATACCCCGGGAACATCTCTGTGAGTTGGCCAATCTTCAATATAGTGAAACCCTAAATTACATACATTTTCATATATACTTCAAGTATTCACACACAATAACAAAAGGTTCATTCTCTCCGTAGAGTAATCCCACCATTTTTATTTAAAAGAACACCCCTTAAGCTAAATATTGGCATAGGTCATACCCCGGGAACATCTCTGTGAGTTGGCCAATCAGTGAAACCCTAAATTACATACATTTTCATATATACTTCAAGTGTTCACACACAATAACAAAAGGTTCATTCTCTCCGTAGAGTAATCCCACCATTTTTATTTAAAAGAACACCCCTTAAGCTAAATATTGGCATAGGTCATACCCCGGGAAAATCTCTGTGAGTTGGCCAATCTTCAATATAGTGAAACCCAAAATTACATACATTTTCATATATACTTCAAGTGTTCACACACAATAACAAAAGGTTCCTTCTCTCCGTAGATTAATCCCACCATTTTTATTTAAAAGAACACTCCTTAAGCTAAATATTGGCATAGGTCATAACCCCGGGAACATCTCTGTGAGTTGGCCAATCTTCAATATAGTGAAACCCTAAATTACATACATTTTCATATATACTTCAAGTGTTCACACACAATAACAAAAGGTTCATTCTCTCCGTAGAGTAATCCCACCATTTTTATTTAAAAGAACACCCCTTAAGCTAAATATTGGCATAGGTCATACCCCGGGAACATCTCTGTGAGTTGGCCAATCTTCAATATAGTGAAACCATAAATTACATACATTTTCATATATACTTCAAGTGTTCACACACAATAACAAAAGGTTCCTTCTCTCCGTAGATTAATCCCACCATTTTTATTTAAAAGAACACTCCTTAAGCTAAATATTGGCATAGGTCATACCCCGGGAACATCTCTGTGAGTTGGCCAATCTTCAATATAGTGAAACCCTAAATTACATACATTTTCATATATACTTCAAGTGTTCACACACAATAACAAAAGGTTCATTCTCTCCGTAGGGTAATCCCACCATTTTTATTTAAAATAACACCCCTTAAGCTAAATATTGGCATAGGTCATACCCCGGGAACATCTCTGTGAGTTGGCCAATCTTCAATATAGTGAAACCCTAAATTACATACATTTTCATATATACTTCAAGTGTTCACACACAATAACAAAAGGTTCCTTCTCTCCGTAGATTAATCCCACCATTTTTATTTAAAAGAACACTCCTTAAGCTAAATATTGGCATAGGTCATACCCCGGGAACATCTCTGTGAGTTGGCCAATCTTCAATATAGTGAAACCCTAAATTACATACATTTTCATATATACTTCAAGTGTTCACACACAATAACAAAAGGTTCATTCTCTCCGTAGAGTAATCCCACCATTTTTATTTCAAAGAACACCCCTTAAGCCAAATATTGGCATGGGTCATATCCCGGGAACATCTCTGTGAGTTCAATACAGTGAACCTATAAACTACATGTTAAAGTAATAATTATTACTTTCTTTTACTCTAGTAAAATAAAGTATAGTAATCATGAAAATTTTGGACCTTGATATTTTTAGAGATTTATTTGTTTTGAGGTCCCCTGAGTCCGAAAAAGTGGGTTTCTAAATGGTGTCTGTCTGTCTGTCTGTCAGTCTGTCAGTCTGTCTGTGTCCTCTCTACAGCCCAGATGGTTAAACCAATCGAACTGAAACTTCAGATTTAAGCTTTTTTGATAAATTGGGAGGTCCCAGTGAATTTTACTCCAAATCGGTTAACCGGAAGTGGCCACTCCCTTGGTCCAGAAAATTTATTTTGCAAATATCTTAAAAAGTATAAGGTTTACAAAAAACTACTTCATTCAAAATGTTTCCAAAAATTAAAAACAAATAAAAATTAAAAATAAAGAATTAAAAAAAAAAAATTTAAAAATTAAAAAAAAAAATTAAGAAAAAAATAAAATTTCTCAAAATTCTCTGTTCGTAAAAAAAGTCGTGTGTTGGCCACACCTCCATTTTTATTTTATTGTATTTCGTTTGTATATAAATGTATGCGAATTTATTGTTAATTATAGATTTAATTTTTTAGTAATTTATTTTAGGTAAATTTATTTATTGATTTGAAATATTATAATTAACAAATTTTTCTCTTTGAATGAAATATTGCTTTTACCCACTGTTTCACCCACACATATAAATGTTTTTGTTAATTTAACAAAATTTGTATACATATACGTTTTGTTAATTTTAGCGTTTTGCCGGAAAGTTCACATTCGTTATTTTTCTCATTTTTTTTTTATCACTGGTTCGCAAAAAAATTTTTTTTTTCAATATATTAGCTGAGTAAAAAAAAAACGCAACGAAAAGGTTTTATATTAGGTAATTAATTAAACACATTTATTTAAGGCTTTGTAAGTTTGTTTTTTTTTTTAATTTTTACGTCCCATAACAATTTATATACTAATAGTAAATTATTTTTTATTTTTGTGTGAACATAATTTTTACATAAGTCCAATTTCCACCGGATCTTACTTAACTTATAATTAAAACAACGTTTTTTTTTATTCTAATCTAGAACAAATAAATATAGTTTTTTTTTATTAATAAACAAAATTAAATTTCTTAAATTAACAAAATTTCTCATTAATTCTAAATTTTTTAATTTTTTTATTTATTTTTTTTGTGTTTATTTCATGGCAATCGAGCACAAAACAATTGACCAATCTATCACTCATATAAAAAAAATGAAACGCTTGACTCAAAGCAAAAAAAAACCACATTTGTTTCAAAAGTTAATCAAATATATATTTTCCGAAAAAAAAAACAAACTTTTCAATAAAATACAAAAAAAGGAATATTTTGATAGAACGCTATCAAAATTCAAAACTAGACTGTTCGTTTTTTTTAAAACTCAAACGAGACTTCTTCACTTAAAATCAAAAACTAGACTGAATTTTTTCTCGTTTCAATCTTTCTTTCTTTTACGTTTCTTCTTAATAACCCGAAATTATGATTATTATTCTCCCACACGAATCTTATTCACCCTCACAATGATGCAATCACGCTACACACACAACAGCACCAATACAATGCCCACAAAGTAAAACAAACGAATAATCTCTTCAAAGCAGATGGTCAAAATCACCTCATTTTTCTTTGCACCAATGATGATGTATTACGATAGATTGTACCAATCAGCATTTAACATTTAATCATCATCCGCTCAGTTGATAACAATACCCGTTGACTTTCTCAACTCATACAACTAATAAGCCAAGACAAATTCACAATCGGCGTTAGTCGATGAGGAGAAACATAAAAATCAATAATAATGCGGGGTAATGTAAAGCAATAATGAATCAGAATTGTTCATATAAAATACCAAAGAGACGACGCACCGATCCATTCATGATCAGCAATCCAACAGACATCATCAATGATGCGCGACACACAAGGTGCGCAACAAGGTTACAGTTTTTACATATAAAAGTCAATTTTACTGATATGGTACACAGATAAAATTTTAAGAAATTATTGTTTCAGTTTCTTTCATTGTGTTATTATTTTACTTACTTTGCATGCTTGATTTTGCAGGGTAATATGTCTAGAGAAGGAATACAAGTTTTATGAAGTATATAAGTAATAAATTTCGTAGAATTAGGTTTTTGTTTGTCCTAATTGTGTCAGCGAGATTGGTGAAATTGAATCAATAATAGTAATAATAATTTTTGATGTCCTGATTTGGATTCAAGAAATCCTGAGTTCTGCCATTGGATTGCAGAGGAACGAGCATCTAATCATGAGACTGTAAACGGGTTGAATCTATCCCAACTAATAATCATATCTGATCCATCGGTTTTGGGATGTGTAAATGGTTGTTCGATGTGTACCCGGGAATACTGAAGATCCTATTATATTAATTATTCATTTAAATAATAAAATTTGGTATTATGGAGTTGTATTAATTAAATTTAGTTTTCAGAGTTGCCTGGGAATTTTTATATTAATTTTATTTGTTGATTCTTGATATACCTAATTGAATTATTGATTAGTTTTAAGTTAAATTTTATGTTGCTTTGTCATTTTGCGATCTAATATCACTTTAATTTATTTTATTTTATTTAGAAAAAATATTTTTTATCTTAAAAAAACTTTTATTTTTAGTAACAAAAATGTATAGTTTAATTTTTTCTTTTATGTGATATTCTTTTTTAAAAATTAAAATTTTTTGGAAAGTACTAGTTTCGCGCTTTATCAACTTTTAAAACTTTTCTAATTTGAGTTATTTGAATTTGTTCTATTTATACCACTTTTTACGATGATGTCATATATTTCGTTCTTTTTTACTCCGTCATTGAGTAATAATGTATTGTTTTTGTGTCTGTATATTTCTATTTCTTCCATTCTATTCAGTGTTTGTCCTTTTCTTAATTTGTGGAGTATATGCAAATTGGTGTTTTTATCTGTATATGTATGATTTGCTTCGGTTAGATGAGCTGCAAAATTGGATCGTATGTTTTGTTTTCCAATTTGCTGTGTATGTTCTTTGAAACGTTTATCGAATGATCGCCCTGTTTGCCCAATATAGTACCTGTTACAGTCGTTACAAGTTAACTTGTATACTCCTGTATCAGTGGTTGTATTGGTGTTGGTGTTAATCTTCTGTTGTAGTTATTGGTCGTTTTGTATGCTAAAATAAGTTAATTCTTTTAAAAAAGAATATCACATAAAAATTAAACTATACATTTTTGTTACTAAAAATAAAAGTTTTTTTAAGGTAAACAATATTTTTTCTAACAGTTTAAATTACGTTAATTGTTGTTACAGTAAGTAATAATTATTTAGTTGGGGACAAAATTGTTGTTATTTTACATTTTTCTTAATTATTTTATTAGGTTAACTGATGGAATGTGGTCAGGAGTGAAATTACAACATTAATAATAACTTTTCTTTTAAGGCTTGTTGTAAATTTAGGGAGTCCTGAGTATACGGCCTTGTATTCCAGAAAAATGATCATCTAATAATGTAGTTAGATTGTGCTGTCTTGTGCTAACCTATTTATCATATATTGTACTAATAATTTACTAATTACCGATCGCATTGGTGTCTGTAACCGGGCCGAGTCTGTCCCAACTAATAATCCTATTTTATCCTTAGGTGTTGTTATATGTAAATGGGTGTACGGTGTGGGCCTGGGAGTCCGGGAAATCCTTCTATAATGCTTGGCCTTATACTCAAAATAAATCAATCATTAATTATGTCAACAAGATTAGTAATATGAAAACACTAATAATAATAATAATTATTGATGTCCTAATTAGATTTAAAGAATCCTGAGTTTTGGCATTCGATTTCAGAGGAACGAGGTACATTTATTGTACTAAGAATTTATTATCTATTATTCGCTTAGGAGACTGCAAACGGGTTGAATCTGTATCCATCGGTTTTGGTATGTGTAATTGGTTGTAAGAGGTGTGCTCAGGATTACTGAAGACCCTTATAATAATTACTCATTTAAGTAATAATATTTGGTTTATGATGTTTTATTAATTGAATTTGGTTTTCAAAGGCGCCGGGGAATTTTTATATTAATTTTTATATTAATTTTATATCTCGATTCTTGATATACATACTCGTACATACTTATAGTACCTAATTGAATTATTGATAAGTCTAGGTGTTGGGGGTACTGTAACATTATTGTTTAAGTCTTTAATTATGTATTTTCTTTTTCTGGATCGGTATGAAGTTGATGATTAGTTTTAAGTTGAATTAGATGTTTAAATGGTTTTAAAGTTTAGGTTAATTCTTGTTACAGTACGTAATAATTAATTGATTAGATATAAAAAGTGTTATTTTAAATTTTCTTAAATATTTTACCAGGTAAATTAATGAAAAGCGGACAGAGGTGAAATTACAACATTAATAATTTTTAAGTCCGGTTTTAGATTTAGGGAGTGCTGAGTATTCGGCCCTGGATTCCAGAAAAATGATCATCGAATAATGTAGTTAGATTGTGCTGTCTTGTGCTTATCTATTTATTAGATATTGTACTAATAATTTACTAACTATCAATCGCAAGGTGTCTGTAACCGGGTCGAGTCTATCCCAATTAATAATCCTATCCAATCCTTCGGTTTTGTTATATGTGTACGGGTGGGCCTGGGAGTCCGGAGATCCTGCTATAATGCTTGGCCGTACACTCATAATCAATCTGATTTCATTCAATCTTAATTATGTCAACAAGATTTTTGAAAGTAAATCATTAATATTAATAATAATTTTTAATGTCCTGATTTAGATTTAAATAATCTTTAGTTCTGGTATTGGATTCCTGTTTATAATTTATCATTTATTGTACTAATAATTTATTATCTATTAATTGCTTAGGGGACTGCAAACGGGTTGATTCTGTCCCAACTAATAATCATATCTTATCCATCGGTTTGGGGATGTGTAAATGGGTGTACGATATGTGCCCGGGAATACTGAAGATCCTGTTATAATAATTATTCATTTAAGTAATAAATTTGGTATTATGGTGTTTTATTAATTTTAGTTTTCAGAGTCGCTTGGCAATTTTATAGTAATTTTATTTGTTGATTCTTGATACATTTATAATACCTAATTGAATTATTGATAAGTCTAGGTGTTGTGGTGTGTATCATTATCATTTAAATCATTTTATATAAATTTTATAAAATAATTGAATCTATCATTATGTATTTTCTTTTCTGGATCGGTAGGAAATTGATGATTAGTTTTAAGTTAAATTTTATCTTTAAATGGTTTAATGTTTATGGTAATTCTTGTTGCAGTTAGTAATAATTATTTAATTGGATATAAAAAGACCATGAATAAGGAAATATGTGTTGTTATTTTAAATTTTTCTTAATTATTTTTAGGTAAATTAATGAAATGCGGATAGTTAGGAAATTACAACATTAATAATAATAATTTTTTTTTTAAGTTCATTTGTAAATTTAGGGAGTCCTGAGTATCCGGTCCTGGATTACAGAGAAATGATCACCATATAAAGTAGTTAGATTGTCCTGTCTTGTGCTAACCGTTTTATTATATATTAT
Organism: Tipula vernalis; assembly: GCA_958295665.1. NCBI lineage: Eukaryota > Metazoa > Arthropoda > Insecta > Diptera > Tipulidae > Tipula > Tipula vernalis. The sequence goes on from OY282559.1 coordinate 193,386,779, forward strand.
ACTAATATCTTACTAACTACCGATCGCATTGGTGTTTTTAACCGAGTCGAGTCTGTCCCAACTAATAGTCCTATATGTGTATACGGGTGTATGGTGTAGGCCCGGGAGTCCGGGAGATCCTGCTATAATGCTTAGCCGTACACTCATAATCAATCTATCAAGCAATAAATTATATTTTAGAAGGAGAAATTTTATCTCTTCTATTCTGCATATTATATATCAATAATCAAAAATATACTTGTGTCGATTTCACACAAAACCTGCTAAAACTCTGCCCAGAAAGCCTGCCCGTTTTGCTAATAGGCAGACACACACTTACAAATATCAACCTTTAGGCGTAGTAGTCACTACGAAAAACAAAAAAAAAATTAAAAGTTATTTGTTTATCACCTGCACCACACCATGCACACATCACTCACACTGCCAACGCCGATGATATTTGAGCATTCCTACTCTCCATTCCCCGCTCCAAAAACTTCAAAAACAAGTCTTTTGCTTTTCCCGACACATTCCATTCTCCTCTTGTTTCACAGCAGACGACTCCTCACGACCCCATACTGCACTCACAACCGCACACGCACACGACGACGCCTCACCAACACAATCAGTGGACGCTATACTCTCAAAGCAACTGCAGACAAATCATTGGGCCCTCCACAGAGAGAACCCCAGCAGGTTTTGTTTTCACATAAAATAGAAGACAAAACTATGTTTAAGTATGAGTAAAAGAAAAAATGAACCAGGTCTATACATGAATAGAAATTTAGTTTTTACTACGTATATTAATAAATTGACTTTATTTGAACACAAAAATTGGTAAATTTAAAAGACATGCAATTATTAAGCGAGAAATCAAAAATTTGATTTCTTTCGCTATAAATATACTTATAGATATATAGCATATCCTACGCTATAGATAAATAAACACTTCATATTACTCAAAATAAATAAATAAAATTAAAATTTACGAAGAGGACGAGAAAAACATCCATCCTCTTCGTACGTCAATCGCAAATTCTTTTTAATAAAATTGCATGAGAATCGAACCGAAGACCTTTGCCGCTCTAGTCCATTGTGTTACCACTAACCACTCAATCTTTGCGAAATTTATCCTGCTTCGATAAATTTACTCGATTTTTATTTTAAAAAATAAAATAAATTTTATAACACGTATATATATTTAGAAACAAATATATAATAAGTTTAAAATAAATTAAAATGTCTTTCTTTTCGTAATAATTTTTTTTTTTTTTTTTTTTTTTTTAATGAAATTTAGGAGACCGGTTTCGGATTACATCCATCGTCAGTCCAATTTTTTAACTACTGAATTATCATGTCATAGATTTTATTTGTTTTTGTATTTATTTTATCGTTGAGAATGTATGTGTTGTGACGATGCTTGTAGATCTCCAACTCTTCCAAACGGTCCATTAGATTGCTTTTCTTTATTGTATGTAATATTTTTAAATATCTGTTTATGTCTGTGAATGTGTGTTGTTGGGTAACTAAGTGTTGAGCGTAATTTGATTTGAAGGTTGTGTGTGTTTTTATGTTTTGCTTCTATTGTGTGTTCATTGAATCTTTGTGTAAATGTTCTTCCCGTTTGGCCGATATAGAACTTAGGACAATCGTTACAAATTAATTTGTAAATACCGCTGTCGTCAATACGGTTTTGTTGTGTTGATATTTGTTTCCAAGTTTTTGTGATGTTTTGTGTGCTATGTTGTAATTGTATTTTCTAAATGTCTTTTTTAAAATATGGTTTGTGTGTTTGTTGTAGTCTATAGCGATGTATTTGTTGTTTTGATCATCGCTTGTGTACATTGAAGTTAAATGTTTTTGTTGAATTTTATATTTCATTTTAGAATTGATGCGGTGTATCATATTGGTTGTGTATCCGTTCTGTTTTGCAATATGCATCATGGTGTATAATTCTTCAACATAATCTTCATCGCTCATGGGAATGTTGTTGAGCCTTACTAGCATATGATTGTATGCTGCCATCTTATGTTGTGCTGGGTGATTCGACGTTCTGTGAATAGTATGACCCCACAATTACCCAACAACACACATTCACAGACATAAACAGAAATTTAAAAATATTACATACATTAAAGAAAAGCAATCTAATGGACCGTTTGGAAGAGTTGGAGATCTACAAGCATCGTCACAACACATACATTCTCAACGATAAAATAAACACAAAAACAAATAAAATCTATGACATGATAATTCAGTAGTTAAAAAATTGGACTGACGATGGATGTAATCCGAAACCGGTCTCCTAAATTTCATTAAAAAAAAAAAAAAAAAAAAAAAAATTATTACGAAAAGAAAGACATTTTAATTTATTTTAAACTTATTATATATTTGTTTCTAAATATATATACGTGTTTAACTAATATAAAATTTATTTTATTTTTTAAAATAAAAATCGAATATCCACGTAATAAAAGTCACGGCAAAAAGAAAGAAAAATGGATAATCTCCATTTTTACTGTAATTGTAAGATAAATTTACGTCAAACGTTCGAATTTCCGTTTCCTATTTTCTGGTGTGGACACCCAAATTATTTGTCACCCGTGTTGAGAATCTATTTGCCAGTGAATAATATTTAAAAAAAATATATTTAGAAAATGTAATTTAATTTAATAATAAGTAAACCATTACTTTACAAATATTGATGAGAAGACTAATGTTCCTAGGTCGTTTAACAGCTTAATGCATGTGCCCCTAATAGCCCTGTATTATTTTCAAATTGATCCATCGAACCGTTTTTCCGGATAGATTGATCAAAGTTTTACAAAACAATTCAAGGAACAAGTGATCATCAAAATAAAAAAAACAATGTTTTTCGACTTTTTTAACATTTTGCATTAGTTACTTGTTAACCCTTGATAATATTCTTAATGTTTTGTCTTGATTTAATTTAATCTTCCAAAAATTTAGGAAATCAGCTTTTTATAGACAATACTTAAATTTCTATTTATTTAAAAAAAAAGTCGGTTAGATATTTCGGCTTGTTAGCCATCATCAGTAACTTCAAAAATTAAAAAGTTAGAAATATATCAACATTGAAAAACATTATAAAAACATTATTTTAGATATAAAATTATAATTACTATTATAAATAGAAACCCAACTGATATGTATCAGTTGTGTTTCTATTTATAATAGTAATTATAATTTTATATCTAAAATAATGTTTTTATAATGTTTTTCAATGTTGATATATTTCTAACTTTTAAATTTTTGAAGTTACTGATGATGGCTAACAAGCCGAAATATCTAACCGATTTTTTTTTTTAAAATAAATAAAAATTTAAGTATTGTCTATAAAAAGATGATTTCCTAAATTGTTAACTCTTAACGAACGACCGATTTTTTTGTAATACTCGCCCATAAGACGACAGAAAATTAGATGAAGTTTTGGAATATGACGAACTAAGACGGAACTTGCCTATTCCTTAACCGATTTTAGTGAAATTTGGTATGCGCGATGGTTATGGGATTCTATAGTGATTTGTGGGTAAAGTTCGGGAATATGGCCAACTAGGATAAAACTTGGCTATTTCTTAACCGACTTTAGTAAAATTTGAAATTTGCAATGGTAATGGGACTCTACAGTGATTTTTGGGTAAAGTTTTGGAATATGGTCAACAAGGATGGAACTTAGCTATTCCTTAACCGATTTTAGTCAAATTTGGTATGCGCGATGGAAATGGGATTCTAAACTGATTTTTGAATAAAGTTCTGAAATATGGGCAATTAGGAGGAACTTGGATATTCTTGGCTATACATTAATTAAAGCTTAATTAACAAGCTAACTGACCTATGCGTTGGCTTAACTTAAAAGAAATTTCCCGAGACCGTGGATCGTTAAAAATAAAAAATACAAAATTTTCGCGCTTCTTATGATTGCGTGATAACGGGTATCTCACAAAAATTGTCTGGTCAAAAATCTCAAAACTAGAGACTTGAAGATTTAAATTACTTTTTTTTCATCTCTGTAAGACCGTTTTTCACAAAGATACTCTTCAAAAAACACTAAAAAACTGAAAATTTTGTTCCTTTAGTTTTTTGGAGTAGTGTATTTATGTGGTTTCAATAGGTGCGCAAGTTTTTTGGCCAGTGACTGTTATATTAAATGCTTATAGGTGCGTATGTATGTAGGGAACATGATGAATCAGGTTGTTTGGCGTCTATTGGAGGGGGAAAGGGGGTGGCGGACCTAAGTTGAGTAGATTAATCTACCAGCTACGTAACCTTCCAGTAGGGTGCGCATCACGTGAGCTATTCTGGTCATGTATTAGGCAGCTGCGTGATGGGTACAATTGTGTAAGGGGTAACCTCTTCACAATTCGCAGGTGTTCGTATTGCCTCCTCGTGGCAACCACTGGTAATTAAGGTAATTTTACACATTTTTGGCCATTTGGCACAGGCTAAAGTACGGCGCTAAACGAGAAAACTTTGACAAAAAACCCTAATCTAAGGTGGCACAGCTTATGCCGATGGATGAATGGCTGATAGGTTAATCAGTTCAAAATACCCAGACTCTGGATACCAGGCACCCTCCAGTTTTATATAGCCTTCCTGTAGTAAGGCTGGGTGACCTAGAGGAGGTTTTTAATTCCTAGCAACTCGTAAGAGTAAAATCAAACGGAAGAGGGAGCAGGGGTAGGAATATGCGGGAGTGGGAGAGCCCTCTCTAAGTCACGAGATAGTATGTATCACGTACGAATATTGACTGAGCGGGTAATTAAGCAGGGTCCAAGCACAATAGATCTTTAGGTCGCAGTAATAACGCGATGAATCAGCATTGCATTTCTAGGAACAGGAACCATGAACCTGAAACTGCAAATGATTGCGAAATAGTGTAAATATCCATTTCTTTACTGAGATATGTATTAATTTATACTGTGTTTCATAGTTAAAATTTAAATTTAGATTGGTTCGGTTTATTAGGTATTACTAAGAAAGAACTGATTAATTTGATTTTAATTTTCAGAGATACCGGATTAAGCTTCCAGAACTTCAAGTATTCACTGAACACGTTGTTTAAAATTGTGCTGTCTTCTGATAACTAATTTATAATAAATTATACTAACAATTTTACCAATTATTGACTACGTAGGTGTCTGTAATCTATAATATTCCTTTCCTATGTTTCGCTTTTGTTATGTGTAAAAGGTGTTCGGTGGGCCCGGCGTCTCCTTGAGAGAGACTGAGGCTTGGTCGTATAATCTAATCAATCGGACATTAAGCTACTAAAAATCTATATGTCAAGAAACTTGTAGAATTTAGCACCTACAAAATATTTTAATTCGAAAGAATCGATCATTTAAAAATCAATTATTCGCAATTGACATTTTGATGTAAGGAGATAAGGTACTTTTCCGTCCCTTTTTCCTTCGTCGATAATCTTAATTAATTGAATTAAAATCTAATGAATTGCCGTCTCATTGCTGGTATGGTCTTTTATACTAAAACCTCAATTCTGAACTTTGCTGTATAATTTACATAAAATAATATGTTTTTTTATTAAGTTAGAAAAGGTACTAAATATAAGTATGTGTTCAAATTAAAAAAATGAGGTAGTAATATACTTGCAAAGGTAGGTTATTAAAATTATGGTGGTAATTAATTAAATACTGGCAGTTTGGAAGACAAAATGGGTTTTAACTTAGTTGCCAAAAAAAAATCAATCCAATTGAAGAAAAGAATTTTAAATTAATTTAAACAAAACATTAAGATGGCACAAATAGATACTCTGTTTTTTCTTCTAATCATTGATATTCTTTATCATAAAATTTAATGAATTCAAGTCTTTTTAATCGAATAATATTAAATCGATAAAATACAACAAACACAATAGGAAAAATAATTTTTCAATTTTCCATTAAATTGATTGACTTTTCTTTATCGAATTGATTTTTCTTTGGATTCTCTACAAACATAAAAAAAAATTGAAAATTTATTGAAATTGAATTTTTTGTTCTTATTTTTTTAGGTTCGCTTATTATAGACAAATTTATACAATTATGTTAATTTTCAATATTTCGTCAAATATTTCGCTTTTTAGTCATCTTCAGTGATTATAAAAATATAACCGCAGTTACATGGTTAGGACTTAATTTGGACAGAACCAAACTGAATAATAAAATAACCAGTGTTATATTTATTTTATACACGTATTTGAGTTTAAAACACTTTCTTTAATTGTGATTTTTTTTTATTTTTACATAAATCAACTGGTTTCGCACATTTGTTCATCATCATGTAATTTTCAAACTGAACATAAATTGGATTTTACCAATTAGTTTAAATACTTTTGCACTATACTATAATCTACAAACAAATATATAAAGACAGCAAAAAATATGCATAATATATTATATTATTCAATGAAACCACTCAACCCGAACCCGCCGATTTCCTTCAAGCTTTGATATGTTGTAGTACATGAAAACAAAAAATAGAGACACGCCTTTTTTTATGTGCCGATATCCGCTTTAGGGGGTGAAAAGCACCTCTAAAATTCACCGCCAGAAACCGATTTTTCCTTATAACCCGAGTTAAAATTAATATTTTCAAACAAAACAAACTAGAGACCATTCGTCATAACAATTAGAAGTTTTTCATGCATCATTCAGATTAATTATATAGTTCGAGTTATAAAGAAAATCGGTTTTTGGGGTTGAACTTTAGGGGTGCTTTTTACCTTCTAAAAGTGAATGTTGACACAGAAAAAAACACTAAATGCAAAAACCAATATAATCCCAATTTACAATGTGGATTTAACGGTTTTTGCATTTAGATTTTTATTTTTACATATCTGCAACATATCGGTGTGTTCGGGTTGGGGATCGTTGTAAGTTCTATTTATTAACCTTGTGATTAATGTTAAGCCAATCGTACCGAAAACTTGCATAGTACAGCATACGTCGATTTTTAGTTATTGAACAAATTTTTGCTGTTTCAATCTTGGAACTCGGTTTTCTCGATTGTGAATGTGTCTAGAGCATTTGATGTTTTTGCTTCGTTGTTAAATGATTATATTTCTCAGTCTACCTTTCTAGTTAAACCTAATAAGAAGTATCGGAAGTTAAAACCATGTATTAATAAATTTTTGATTGGAAGATCAATAAAAAATCATTTCTTCATAGTAAATTGAAAAAACACAGTTTAATTGTAAATTAATAAGACATCGGAATTATTCTTTTAAATTTAAACATTTAATAGAAGAAGCAAAAACTAGCTTTTATACTAAACAATTTCATGAAGCTTCTGATAACAACAAAAAACAATGGGCTTTGTAGATGAAATTTTGAGTCAGAATAATTCTAAACGTGTGGCAGTATAAAGTTTGAGTCAAATGTTTTAATTACATCAGCTTCGAATATCGCAAACAGTTTCAACCATTACTTCTATAACATCGTTGCTCAAACACGTCCTAAAATTTGCCTGTAATTAATAATAGCTGTTTTTTCAATCATTTACTTCTATTGAAATATTTCAAATTATTAGTTCTCTTAAAGATAAATCTTCGGTTGATAATTTGGGTTTGAGTAACTAATTTATTTAATCGTGGTATTAATGATGGAGTATATCCAAAAGCCTTGAAAATTTCAAAATGGAAAATATGAAAATCGTTCTGTCCGGAATGAATTAGAATTTTACAATTTTGAATGCCCTTTAATAAATCCATGTACTCCAAGGTGCATATTGATTGAATCGATGAATAATATCAAATATTTAGGTTTAAATGTTGATTGTCGCCTCAACTGGAAATGCCACATAGATGATTTAGAAAAATACCTTCATGCTTCGGTTAAGAAAATGTATCTCATTCGAGCACATTGTCCGTTGTCGGTTCTTAAATGATTCTAACGTTTATTGCGTTATGGCATTTTCTGTTGAAGTGGTACGTATAGGCGACTTTGAGATCTTTGGTTATAGACCAAAAACATATCATGAGATCAATTTTCTTCAAATCAAAATGTTTCCCAGCATGGCCACTTTTCGTGAAAAGCTCCATTCTTCCATTAAAACACCTTTATTTGTTCAAACTTCTTAACATTTATTATAATATGAGTGGAAACCGTAATTTGGGTTGTCTTAATTATACATTATGCATTAATTACAAGCATCTAAAAGTAATTCCATTTTTTCAAAATACATATTTTTTTAACTATTTTCTTGTTACAGCACCCGCAATTTACAATAAGTTGCTAGATAAAATTCGTAGTACTCAATCTAAAAGAAAATTTATTTCGCTCTTAAGGGATGGCTATTGGAAAATTACACAATTGATTTTTTTTAGTATATAGGAAGTATATAAATATCTTTAAGTTAAATTTATTTATTTTTTTTTATTTTTTATTTTTCGTGAAAATTAGAATTATTTTAATTAAAATCACATTAGTTTGTTAGTGTGTTTGTTTATTATCATTCAACTAATACTATCACCCCTAACATTCTGAATTAAGTTGAAACTTTGAAGTAATTGTCTAATTCTTTTATTCTAGCTTCTTCAGGAATCACAAATTACTTAAGATCTTGTTGAATTCTATTTTTATTTTGTAACTTGCTATATTTTTAATATTTTTTTAATAATTTTAATAATAATTTAAAATATTATATTTTTATTGTATTTTTATGTATATTTCTCGAATTCCACATGCATTTTCCACATGTGGACATCTATCAAAATTCATAAAAACGTTCGGAAATTTAATTTCCTGTATTCTTGAATTCGGTATGGAATTTTTTCGGTGCTAAGGGACTATTTCCGAATGGGTGGGTATAAGCAGGTGAAAAAAATTCCTCATATACGAAAACTTCGATAGTTACATAGATTTTGACAGATGTCCTCGTGTGGAAAATGGTTATGGAAATCGAGAATAGGCCCTCCATTTTTCCCCATTTTTAGGGAAAGTTGGAAAAAATAAAATAAATAAATAGATATATTAATTATATACCAGTGCTCAAATTCATTTTTCTTTCCTTTCCCAAATCTTTCTTTTTTGGGATCGAATCGAAAAAAAAATAAAAATTGTTTCCTTGTGAAAGATATCAAAAAAAATACAAAAAAAAATTCTCGGAAACGCCTGTTTACACGAGTCGTTTTTATGAGCCTGTCTCACGCCCCACCATATCGCAGTTCCATTCTTATTTCATTATGAAGCTTTGCTTGGACAATTCATTTTGATTTTGTGTTTTGAAGAATGTAAATATGAAAAATAATTTTTATTTCTGCAAGTAGTAAACATTTTATGGGAGTCCAGTTAATTTTTTGTGGTTAGGAAAAATTTTAGTTAATTTAAGTTTAACAAAATTATTTGTGAATTAATTTGAATACATATAAAAGAATGCACAAATTAAAAAATGGGTTAGTTGTGGCTATAATTATTGTAAGAAAATAAATTTTGTTCGTTAAATAATTTCAAAAAATAAAAAAGTACATTATTAGAATTTAGCAAAATAAGCTCCTAGACAATCATAAAGAAAAAATATTTTTGAAAATAAAAGGACTGAATATATTAATATATAATTTAATTCATAAATTAAACTAATACCCCTATTATGATTCTCACAGTTTTTTGTTTCCATTATTTCTTTATTTTTTATAAAAAACGCACCAGTCACTCACGGCGAGAACCATAATACCAAAATCTGATTTGGGTGACTTGAAGTCGCCAAGTGAATCTTAGGTGAGAACCATAATAGGGACATAACTAAAATTTTTCCTAACTACAAAAACTGGACTCCGTTAATAAATTTTTACTACCTGTAGAAAAAAAATTATTTTTCATGTTTGCTTTCTTCAAAAGACAAAATCAAAAAATCAAAATGAATTGTCATATCCGAAAAAAATTACCTCGAAAAGTTAACCTTGTTTTTGAAGGCATTTTTGCAAACATTTTTGGAAAACAAAATTTTTCTGTCCATATTATTTTGTTGGTAAAGAGGTAAGAAACGAAGGGAATACCGTGAAGAAACGACTCATGTAAACGGGCGGATTGAAAATTTTACCATTATTTCTCTGAATATTTCTGTATTTCAACATTATGCCATCATCAGGTTAAACTCTTTATTTATATTTGAAAAATCCTTGTGCATAAGCAGAAAATTTAATTTGTTAGGGAAATAGTAATCAAAAGAAAAGCCCTCCTCTTGAGAAAAACGGAAATAGTAATCATAATTTTGGGATAATATTTTTGTTTTGTGCAACCATAAGTACACTAGCAGTGCAATATCTTCACGACTTTTTATAATATTTAAACCCAATCCAACTATTTCGTAATATTCCGCACTCTAATTCTAAACGAAGCTGTGGGTTTTCCTTGATTTGAGTTCTGACTTATTATAAGAAAACCTATGTATGTAATTGTTTCGGAATTATCCGGAACTCACAAAACTCGTGATAGAAAATGTTTGTGCTTGTGTGAGTTTAACAAATAAAACTGGCGGGAATAATTTTTCATGTGGGTGTTCAAATGTCAAGCTCGAAATTTGACTGTTAAAATAAACGTCTTTTGATGAAACAAAATTCTTATTTCTATAAATAACAATTTATACTATTTTTAAAAAATGCATAATTAAATATATATTTAAAATGAAAATTAATGTTGGCCTAAATCTAAAGCTGAAACTAATTAGACGTGTGGATAGACGTGTTTTGTCTTTCCCCTTCAAAATTTAATTTAATTTTATTTTTATTTTTTATTTATGTGTTGTTAGTATGAAATATTATGTATATACTTTATATACATATATGTAATTTTAGTGAAATAATAATTAAAGTGTAATTTTGGAAAATGCAATCCAGCGGGATGCATTTATCAGGCAATGTTTTATATTTATAGATAAAAAAATCAAAATTCTTGATTTCTTGATTAAGTGCATGATTGTAACTTTTGTGTGGTTGTTCATGGAATTTAATTATTAAAATCTAATAATTGGAACGTATTAAAATTGATTTTAACCTTATTTGATATAGATACATAGTTAATTTCATATCTTATTTTATTTTTACGATTACTTGAATGTGTTCTTGTGTTTTATTTTATGTACAATCAACACAAATATATTTCTGAATATTGTTACATAAAACAGGAATATTGGTATTTATCAGGCAATGTGTTGAATTTATAGTGAAAGAAATCAAATTTCTTGATTAATTGCATGATTTTGATTTTAATGTTTGTGTAATTGTACATAAAATCTAAATACCAACGTTTCATATTTTAGATTGAATTAAAATTAAAATTGACTCAAATTTATATACGCAGTTAATTTTCATGTCTTATTTTATTTTTACTAATAATTAAACATATTTTGGTATTTTATTTTATGTACAACTGACACAAATATATTCTTTAAGCTAGATCATAGCAAAACCAACAAAAATGTTTATACAGGCCGTCTCGTTCGCTCTTTACACAGACCCTATCAAAAAAAAAGTACTCTATATTATTGGTTTTTGTCATATAATATTTAAACAACAACAAAAACAGAGAGACATTTTTGTTGGTTTTGGTATAATCGTCGCAAATATTTTCCTGTATCTTGATACATAGAACAGGAATATTTGTATCTTCGCTATAAGGGTATTATTTGTATGTACAATAATATAATGAGATCATGATACGTCTCCTGCTACGCACATGGAAGATTGGTTGAAAATAATTAACTTCTCTATGTATGTTGGTGGTTTAGTATATACGATTCTGTTATTTTTATTTTGGTGTTGTTTTCTCTCTTTGTGTATTTTGTATTCTTAAGACATCTGTGTTCTTGGTAAAACATGAACTACACAAACACAACGAAAATTTTAATGTATTGGACTCAAATAGGATTCTTATACATCGTATAATCGAGTAAGTTTGAGTTGAATCGGAAATTGCCAATTGTTTATTTAGTAATTTTTTTACAGGGTATTAATAAATTGCATTAAATTATATTAATTATATTCAATTAATTTAATTAATATTAAAAGATTATAAATTAATTAAATTATATGAGTAAAATACTAATATGGAAATATTAATTTTGAGTTGAATTATGATTTGGTTTGCAACACATAATGCCAAATTTATTGTAAATTAGTTAATGTGAACAACGTAGAATTATGGAAATGAAAATCGAGATGCTAAATGTATCGCACTTAATTAATTAACTTAATGGATTTATTGAAGTTTAGGTTGCAGTTTTCACATACAAACGTCAATACAATATGGTAAGCCGCTAAAATTTTTAATTTTTCCTTTCATTGATTTGTTATTTTACTGACGTGTATTTTTAAGTGGTGATGGTAAATGGTGTGGCGGAGATCTCTTCAATAGGTGAATGATGCTAGTTGGATTTTTTTTTAGGTAGTCTACTGTTTTATAAGTTTTAAATATAATTTTTGAAATATTGATGATCGCTATCTTACAAATATTTTAGTTTGTTAATGTGTTATGCCTTCAATTTTGTGAGTATCTGTATATCTATAAATTTCAATATTTATCATAAACTTGACGTTCGAATATTTGTTATTTTTGTTGTGTTGTTATACTTGGGAAACACTGTATCTTAAGCAACAACTACAATACCAAAAACTGGGCTCAACATTATGTTTTTTACATACCTAGCATTACGATTAAAAAAAAATTAGGAAATTAAATGACGGTCAGGCATGTTGAATTTGTGATTTGAAAATGTGTTCTGCGAATACAGATTCTAAAAATTCACTTCTTGGTACTGTTGCCTCTCTATCCTAAACCGGTATCGGCTTAATGTTTCTCACTAAAATAGAATATTAATCGTATTCTAAGATTTCTTTTTTATTCATAAATATGCTAAATTGCGTAATACACTCGTATGTTGTACCCTCATCAAATTAAATGATTTTCCAAAAATGGATTTTAAAAATTTTGAAAAAACCGCATTTTAAAATAAATAAAGTTTTGTCTTATTTTTAATATAATAAACATTCCAAAAACGTAGTTGTCAAATATTAGACTCTTGTACTTAAATTGTAAATTTAATATAGTCTTGATTTACAGTGAACTAATAGATTACCACGGGTGGGTTCTATTTAGTTATTGAGAATAAATAACTTCTTAATATTAGAGTTAAATTCATTCTATTTTATTTTATTTAACCTTTTATATACAATGAAATGCTACTGTTGGCAACTTAGAGAAAAAGAAAATATAAAAATAAGAAATAAAATATGACACCAAACATTCCCATCCAGTAAATTTAAATGTTGTAATGTTGATGAGTCAAGTTTGCTTCAACATCATTATTGTTGTTGTAAGTAGGTTAAATGCTAGTATCAGCACCTTAGATAAAAATATAAAAATTGGACGTTTTAGTGTTGATGAGTTGACAAAAAATATTGTGTTTTGTTGCACTGTTCATCTCAACATATTCCCAGGCCGCCATTTAGATTGTTATACTGTGAAACTTAACATATTCCGGGGCTGCCGTGGTTGATTTCATGCTTCCGAACGTTGAAGAGGTGAAGGGGGTGGGCGCGTTGTTCGCCTTTGTTTAATATAGTGTTATGGACATGATGAAAATTCCCCTCATGTAGTCGTCCTTCCTTTTCCCTAACAGTTTATATTTCTTATTCCAGCTGCGTGGCGTCCTGAAAATTTATGAACTGAGGCTCATCGTATCCTTTCGTTTTATTTCAAACCCATGTGATGAACGTCTTTAAGTTGTTGGCTCCGATTAATGTGCTGAGTGGTCTGCGGAACGATTCGCTGATATGGTTGGAAGCTAAACCGATGGCGACGATATATAAGTTTGTGTCGTGCAGCACGCATCCAGCCTTGATTTCTAATATCCCTGATCCTTGGAGACTGAATGATTTAATGCTTTGGCCGCATATAATATCGAATGTTGTTTCATTTTGAATGGAGCATATCCACTGATTCCTCGCATGGAGCTTAATCCAATGATTTGATATCTTAACTGACCTAATGGTACATGCCCCTTCGAGATTTGCTGTTCGTTGTAAGATCGCTAATTCGCATTGATTTCGGTTAGTCATTGCGTTATAAATTGGCGATATTTCACATAAAAATCGGTTATTTTGGAATAGTTGGCATTGTTTCACTTCTTCTCTTGTTAGTAATATAAAATGTTCCCGGTGATCATCTACTGCTAAGTATTCCGAATTGGTGGTAATGTACGACTGCGTGTTGTTGTGCTTAATATTAGGAGCTGGAAATACTGCTAATAGGGTATATTCCTGCGCAAAGGATTGAGGAATGGTGATTTTTATTATGATGTTCCCCTGGGTTACTCTACTGCGTAATCTCAAGCTGTGATATATGTGCAGGAGATCAGAGATGCCATGCCCAGGTATGGTTATGGTTGTTGGTATGTGTCGTTTGATTAATTCAATTGACCGTGACCAAGTAATGAGGGATGCAATAAATTCTTGTGTGCGTGCTGGACCGTATCAAGTAAGGCTTGCTGCGTGTCTTCCAAATTTTTTAGAATTAATATCAGTTCAATTGTTGAGGTTAATATCGAGCGAATTTTTTCTTCTCTGATTGAGTATTCATTTAATAATTCCATTTCAGCATTTAGCCTTCTCGTGAGATTTGAGTTATGCTTTACTAGTTTAATTGTGTTGTCTATTATGCTGGTATGACTCTTTATCAATGAATCTAATTTGTTGGTCATCGTTGTTTATGGCTTCAAATTGTGCCTCATAATATTTGTTGCCTCACGTTCTATCAAGATCCCAAACATATCACCTAGTACTAGGCCTATGGTGTCTCCTACTCCTCGTTTTGGTCGTTGTACCTCCTTGTTACTTGCTAATAATAATTCATTGTCCTCAATCAAATTATTGTACTGCCATTGAATTTATTGAAGAATTAGTTCACAATTTAATCCAGCTATATTCAAGCATGCCGCCCTAAATTCATATTGTGTTTGCTTAGAGTTTTCAATTTCTTCCCAGTAATTGATCATGTTGTAATAAACCACCAATATCCATTTCATAGCTACCACTTCGAGTTTACCTATTTCTTCGAAGTAAATCCCTGTGGAGTGATTGAAAGAGGTTATCTGTACGTTGACCTGTAGAAGTCCCAAAAAGCAACAAATGGATAATGTGGGTAGCGCTAGATGATTGATGGTCCCTCTGTTCTTTACTTGTCTATGAGGCTGCCGCCTTAAAACTTGATTGTTCTTCTCCAGTGATTGCAATTCTCTAGGTTTCTTCAATTGGTAACGGAGGATTCTCTAGGTTTCTTCCATTGGCTTGGAGGGGTTGCTTCGCCATAGTATTCGTTGATAGATGTGGTCTTGTTTCTTAATCCAGATTTGCTGATACATCTTTTCTATATTATTTGTTTAAACCTGTAGCCTTCCCATGATATTGCAGAGCTCTGTCATGGGTGACCGTTACTTCTCGTGCTATTCGTGGGAATAAAAATGATAGGAAATAATAATAATACCCTATCGAAATTAGAAAACGAGACGGATGCGTCTCTAACAGCATGAAATCAATCATCATCGTTGGATGCCGGTACCATGGATCTTGAGGGGGACCAACTATTGCAAAATAAAGGGAACAACTTTCTTAAGAGCATGAAAATGTTGAGATCCCCAATTCTAAAGGTTCCAAATATAAGTAGTTGTACACTACAACTAAATACGGCTGCGACAGTCGCGACTGCGTCCCAAGTAACTAATAATAACCCTCAATCTGAGGAAGTAATCAAAGCTCTAGCCGAGTCTAGACAAGAAAATAAAGAATTAAATAAAGCAATTCAATGGATGCATCACCATATACAACTTCTTGAAGAAGAAGTTAAAAACCTTAAACATAATCTAAAGATGGACTCCATGAAGATTCGGTTGAAGTAGAAGCCCTAAACCAGGAAAACAACAACAAAGAAACGGAATGTGCTAACTTAATTGCTTAATTGAGTACCAAACCGGCGAGGAAGATTTAGAAAGAGAGACCAATTGGATAATGAAAAAGTCAAAAAGGGCTATAAAAAAGCAAAAAACACAGGAAGTAAATTCTTCCAGTAAAAGGAAAGCTGAGTCGCCCCTAGAAATGAACACTAGTGTGAACATATCAGGAGCAAAAGTAAACCAATTACCAACTATCAGCAAGACAAAGAAAGAAAAACCACCACCACCAATCAATATCACACATGTCAATAAATTTAGCGATATTCAAGCGCTAATGAAAGAAGTGACAGAAAAGGAGTGTAAGCTTGTGTCGCTAAACAACAACGTCTGGAGGGTAAATATGCCTGATTCAGACGGTTACAGAAAACTTTCAACTGTATTGAATGATAAAGGTCTCCAATGGTATACAAATGAAGACAAAAATACCAGACCCATTAGAGTAGTTGCTAGGGGTCTACATCAAACATGCACATCCGACGAGATAATTGAAAACCTCAAAAGAAAAAATTTAACGATCTTAGATGCAGTTAATATGTGTAAAACTGAAAGGAAGCCTACCGGCAAAGGAGGGAGTATTGTTAATAAAATAAAGTTACCACTATTCACTCTGACCTTTGCAAACTCAGAGAAAACTGAGAACATATTCAATATTAGGAACATCTTGGGAATGGTTGTCCGAATGGAGCCATTGAAAAAAGTAACAGGGATCATACCACAATGCAAAAAGTGTCAGGCATACAACCACACGCAAAAATACTGTAATCGTGAAATCAGATGCGTAAAATGTGCGGGAAAGCATGACACTAAAGAATGCGTGATAAATAAGAACACACCAGCAAAATGTGCTAACTGCCAAGGAACCCATCCTGCTAGCTATAGAGGGTGTGAAGTAGCCAAAACACTGCAAAACATGCGAAATAGGACAAACAAAAACCAGCCAAAGAGAGCAACGAAAGAAAAAGAAATTCCGACAAAAACTGTCACTACGTTACATAGTGCGAAAGTGCCAGAGGGATTCTCATACTCACAAGCAGTAAGACAAGGACTATCTGGGCCTACAGATCAAAATGTTGGAATTCAACAAGCTATGACAACAATGCAAAACACCTTGAATGTTATTGTCAATCGCCTTTCTAAAATATAAGAAAATATAGAGTTTCTAAACAAGAGACAAGTTAATCTTGAACAACAAGTAGGCTATCGAGGAAGAATTAAGGAGATTTCTAGCAAAAAAGTTGCTTCATCTTCTAATCCTTCACTCCAAAAAAAATGAATAAAACGCTAAGAATATTAACCTGGAATGCTAATGGACTTCTACAGCATCTTCCAGAGCTAGAAATCTTTTTGAATACAGAAAAAATTGATTTATGCTTAATAGCAGAGAGACATTTCACTAGAAAGTCTTATGCAAAAATAAAAGGTTACTCTTGTTACCATTCTATACATCCAGCAGAAAGAGCTAAGGATGGAGCAACAATACTCATCAGAGAAAACATCAAACTCTTCGAAGATGTCAAACTCGAAATAGAGACAATTCAAATTGTATCACTTAGTGTGCAACTAAACAGTTACAAGAAGCTGCGGGTTGCTGCGATATATTGTCCACCAACGCATCAATTAAAAAAGGATGATTACCTCTCAATGCTCAAAATGATGGGTTCAAATTTCGTCGTAGGAGGAGACTTGCCAATTCCAAACATACGCATTGGGGTTCGAGACTAATATCACCTAAAGGTAGAGAATTATTAGAAGCTGGGCATCAAAATGACGGATACAAACAAAATACCAGATGTGATTGACTTTTTCATAGCCAAAGGTATTTAAGAAAACTATATCCACGGATCATTCTCCAATCATACTTACGATCAGTGAAACAATAATTGAAAAAGAAAAGCCACCAAGGTTAACAAGCGGGAAGACCAATTGGGGAAAATTCGCATCATTAATTGAGGAAAGTATTGATCTTCAAGTCCCAATCAAAAACCGAACACAACTTGAAAGAGAAGTAGAGGTGCTCATAAACCATATTCAGACCGCAGCATGGGAAAGCACTCCCCCTGCCAAAAATAAACCTCGCAAGAATGAAACATATACACAGGAAATAAGAAATCTGGTCAGAGAAAAGAGGAAAGCTCGCAAAATCAGGCATAGAAATCGAGCACCGGAGAGCAAAACTGTCTTCAATCAGCTCAAAAATAAGCTGCAGAAGTTAATAGAAGAAACCAAAGCGGTAAGCTTTAACAAATATTTAATAAATCTTTCTGGCCACAAAGAAAGCGATTAGTCTTTATTGAAAGCTATAAAGGGACTAAAGAGACCAAAAGAGCAGGTGCCGCCAATTAAAAAAGCAGATGGTACTTGGGCCAAAAGCCCCAAAGATAAAGCTGATCTTTTTGCGGAACGTCTGAAAGAGACGTTCCAACCTTTGACTAGACAAACAGCAGATGAAAATACCTTTCTAATGCAAAAAGAAGATGAGTTAGACATACAACCAGTTACAATGAAAGAAGTCAAAAATGAAATAAAACATAACCTAAATGCAAAAAAGGCTCCTGAATACGATCTTATTACAGGAAAAGTTATTAAAAATTTGTCAGGAAAATGTCTTAAGAAGTTGCTAACGCAGCTTTTAGAATGAAATATGTTACTCAGCAGTGGAAAATAGCAGAAGTTATTATGATACCTAAGCCTAATAAACCACCTAATGAGAAAACGTCATACAGACCTATATCTGTATTACCATCATTGTCCAAACTTTTCGAAAAATTACTCCTCAAAAGGATGAGACCTCTGATTGAAGAAAGACACCTGTTACCATCGCATCAATTTGGTTTCAGAGAGAAACACTCCACCATAGAGCAGGTACACAGAGTCACAAACGTGATTGAGAAGACGCTTGAAAACAAAAAGGTATGTTCTGGAGTTTTCCTTGATGTTGCCCAGGCCTTTGACCGAGTCTGGCATCGAGGACTGGAATATAAATTACATCGCGACCTTCCTAAGCAGTTCTCTAAAATATTAAAATCATACAATGAAGGGAGATATTTCAGAGTGAAATATGAAGGAGAGTTCTCATCACTCAAGAGAATTAAAGAAGGCGTACCACAAGGGAGCTTGCTTGGACCAGTCTTGTATTTGCTTTATACGAGAGACATACCTATTACTGGAGAAACAGAAATTGCAACCTTTGCAATGATACAACAATCTTGGCGGTTGGAAGTACAATCGAAGAAACAACCAGCAAATTACAGCACACTGTGAATGAGATTGTCTACTGGACAAAAAAATGGAGACTAAAATTGAATGAGCTAAAATCGATTCACACAACATTCACCTATCTAAAAGTTGATCACTACCTATTTACATAAATAGGCAGGAAATACCACATGCGAACACAGCAAAATACCTAGGTATGACGCTCGACGCCAAGTTAAAATGGAAAGAGCATGTCAAGAAAAAAAGGCAAGAATTGGATATAAAGTTCAGAAAAATGTATTGACTCATTGGAAGAAATAGTGAGCTTACCATTCACAATAAGCTGCTTTTATACAGGCAAATACTCAAGCCTGTGTGGACCTATGGCATCCAGCTCTGGGGATTCACAAAGAAAACGAACGTTAAAATTATACAAACGTTCCAGAACAAAATACTGCGATGCATTGTCAATGCACCTTGGTATATTAGAAACGATAATCTACATGGGGATCTAAAGATGGAAACCGTCAACGAAGAAATCCCAAAAAATGTCAAAAAATATATCCAGCGTTTACAACTCCATGAAAACACGGATATTCAACATATTGTCAAGGACGTCGACAGCGCAGTGACAAGACGGCGAAAGAGAACCAAGCCGCTTGATTTATTTCCTCAGGACTGAAAGTTGCTGATGTAACCGGAAGATCTGGGCACACTGGGAATAACTACTGTGTTATAGCCCAACTAACAGAGAACTAAAATAAGAAAGAAAAATTGCTAAATGAGTTGTAATAACTTAGTCGTAATATATTAAATTAAAAAAAAAAAAAAAAATCTTTGCGATATCTGCTGTCATTACGATCTTGTGTTTTCGCCGTCGTAGTAAAATATCTGCTAAATCTTGTTGTAATTTTGGACCACTAATCATGCAATCGTTTAGAGATACTCCCGTTGTTGTTTTGGATGAGGCATCAAACACTACTCTTAGCCTTGCGGTGGTGCTGTCTTGCTTGATTATGCCATGATGAGGTATTTAATAGATATTGGTTGATTTACCATCTTCTGGTTTTTCTTGTACTGGTTCCATGTGCTTCAAATTTATATATTCTTGTATGAATTGATGATATAATTGTTTGAACGGCGCATCTCTCTTGAATCGTTTTTCTAATTGTATCAGTCTGGCAGCGGCCCTCTTCCTGAATTCCCCTAGTTCGGCATGGTTATCCTTAAACGGCAATCTTACTGAATATCTGCCGTCTAGACCTTGTTTTACATTGGACTCAAAATGTTTCTCTATCATGATTTCTTCTTCGGTGGTATATCTCTCTTCAGGTATTGAGTCGTTTTCTACCAGTAATGTCAGTTGATCCTCTATTCTTTTAGTTGCAATCATCGTTGTTTTGTGCTGACTACCTGTGTTGTTCCTGCTGCCCTATATAATCCAACCGAATTCCGTTTCTTGTGCCATTGGCGCTAGTTGACCTCCATTGATGATGTTGTTGATCAGTATTGATGGATAATAATCCGCGCCAAGTACACTGCGCCAATTAAAAAACGGAACAGAAATTTTCTTCGTAAAAATACCCAGATTTGAACGCTTGCAATTTGGTGAAATAACATCTTTCAAAAAAAAAATTTTTGTTTCTAGTTGAAGTAAATTTTGTTTTCTTTTCGTTACTGGAAACCGTTTTATTTTATTTTGTTTCTTTATGACTTTTTTGAATAAAACAAAAGGTGTCTAAAAAAATAAAAAATTTGCTGCTGTTTAAAACTGTAAACGAACTTGCTCGATCTTTCATTCAAAAATCCAAATCGGCCATTTTATAGAGAATTTAGAAACCTTGCAAAATGGTACTAGGAAAATTTCTGTGCGCCTACTCCTTATTTGAGTTATTGAAGTTTTAGAGAAAACGTATCAAAAAGCGTATACACGTTAACAAGTAAATTTTTTTATCTTGTAAACTAAGCACTCTACGATTAAATTTTAAGTCACTTTAAATTTTACGTTATTTTATGGAAAACAAGAATTTAATTTATCGCATAGTTATTTGAAGGGTCAACCGAGATGAATCGAAAAGAACAATTACTCGTCCGCACTACAAAAATTGTGGCTTTAGTTGAAGCCCGTGAAACTTATCGGGAAATTGGGGGAATTTGTGATATTAGTGTGTCTGTTGTAAACCGGACTTGGCATCGATATTTAGAAACAGGCAGTGTGAGTCTGCGCGAAGGGTCTAGAAGACCAAGAAAAACTACATCAAGAGATGATCGAGCTATCGCACGTTATGCTAGAAAAAACAGGACAAGCAGTGCTCAAGAAATAGGAAGTAATGTACCTAAACAAAACCAGACATCAAAACAGTTGATAATAAATCGGTTGAAAGCTTATCGACTAAGATCACGTCGACCTGTCAGAGTTCCGTATCTGACTGATAATCACCGTCGACAAAGAAGAAATTATGCGTTGCACTATGGCAACTGGAGGAACTGGTGTAAGGTCCTTTTTTCGGATGAATCGCCAGTTCAATTTGTATGCTTCAGACGGCCGATGCAGAGTTTAGCATACACTAGGGGAACGATTACACCCTAATTGCGTGATGCCAGTCGTAACATTTCATGGAGGTTCGGTGATGGTTTAGGCGGGTATTAATTGGAATTGCAAGACAGATTTGGTAGTAATACCACATGCAGCTTTAACATCAGTACGATACGTGGAAGAAATTTTAAGGCTTCTTATGCTTTCCAAGAAAAGGCAAATTGGGCGCGGATTTTTTTTTATGAATGATAATGCCCGGCCGCATACAGCTCTAAACACACGCCAATTTCTGCAACAGCACCGCATTAATTTAATAAGCCATTCTCCGCGAAGTCCAGATTTAAAGCCCATAGAACACGTCTGGAATATGTTACAACGGCGTGTAAGAAAACGGACAAGGCAACCAACAAATTTGCAGGAACTTCGAGACGCTTTACAAGAAGAATGGCAACAAATCACCATGCCACAAATACACAATGTTTTAAATATGCCACGGCATATTTATGAAGTAATGCGGGCTAGAGGGGGTAACATGCGTTATTGAAAATTCCAGTTTGTTCGTAGATTTTAGTTTTATTATACGTTTGAATAAAGTTTAAAAGCATTTTGTTTGCAATGTACCTTATGTAATAAATCATATTTTTCACTGTAAAAACATATTTTCTCCTTGAATTTGGATCACCAAAATTACGCCTGATATCAAAATGTGGCTTAAAATTTTATCGTAGAGTGCTTAGTTTACAAGATAAAAATATTTACTTGTTAACGTGTATACGCTTTTTGATACGTTTTCTCTAAAACTTCAATAACTCAAATAAGGAGTAGGCGCACAGAAATTTTCCTAGTACCATTTTGCAAGGTTTCTAAATTCTCTATAAAATGGCCGATTTGGATTTTTGAATGAAATATCGAGCAAGTTCGTTTACAGTTTCAAACAGCAGCAAATTTTTTATTTTTTTAGACACCTTTTGTTTTATTCAAAAAAGTCATACAGAAACAAAATAAAATAAAACGGTTTCCAGTATCGAAAAGAAAACAAAATTTACTTCAACTAGAAACAAAATTTTTTTTTTTGAAAGATGTTATTTCACCAAATTGCAAGCGTTCAAATCTGGGTATTTTTACGAAGAAAATTTCTGTTCCGTTTTTTAATTGGCGCAGTGTATAAGATCAATTGGCTGTGACTGGTTGTAGTGTGGATCAGCCAATTATATTTGGTTGAGATGCATCCAGCTGGTTGTGGCAAAGTTCACCTCGGGTAATTGTTGGTCGAATATCAAGGGTTTGATATTCATTTGGAAATCTCCATCAAATCTTGGCGATATTTTTAGATTGATGTTGTGTCTGCAAGTGCCTGCTTTTTTCCACCTACTCCTGAGATGGTGACGTGTACTTTCTCTTTTTTAAAGTTGAATAAATTTGCGGCCTTGGAGGATATTAATGTGGCCTGTGATCCTAGGCCTGGTTTTGACACTACTTCCGGTAATTGATGCTGCATTATTGCAGTGTAGAAGTGTGTGGTGTCCTCCTTTACACACAACACATGTTTCTGCCTGGCAGTTTCTTCCTTGATGCTGGCTTAAACGTCGTATGCATAAGTTGGCTGAGTAGACGAGCCTTGCTCGTTTTAATTTTGACATCTTTTTAAATTGCTGGCATTGATTTAAACCATGATGCTCCTTACACCCTTCCACCCAACCTGTTTTGGTTAACATTGCTGTATCCACTCGTTTCAATGATGATATATACTGCATGTGTGGTCGTGGTGCTGTTGCTCATTGATTGCCCATGGCTTCCAAAGATTGAAACCTTCTCTCCAGGAATCCAAAGAAATCTTCCAGTTGTGGAATTTCTCTGGGCTTTGTTACGGGTGACGAATAATTTTTTTTTTTTTCGTAAGTTTTACTATCAAATTCAGTAGGGTGGGTATCCCTGGCGAAGAGGTTATTTATTAAATAATGATGATCATTGTGTTTCGTGATGAATTTCCTGATGGTTGTGATTCATAGCAATGATTTATATTGGGATTTTTTTTTAGAATGTGTATTGCATTTCTAATGTTATGGACAATAAAATGGTCAAATTGTCACAGAATTATAAATACATAAACGTATCAGCTGATACGTTTATGTATTTATAATTAAATTTCGCTCTAGCTGAACTATCTTTCCACCTGTTATCTCTTGGATATGAAGTAACTCATCCATCTTGTTGTTGTTTGGTTTACTTGTGGTGGTATTGATGCTTGTTGTTGCTTAGCCCCTTCTTTGACGTTAATTTTGTGAAGTTATGTGCCTGTTGTTGCTTGGCTGCTGGTGTGGTCACCCTCGACGACGTTACAGACTGTCCGTCTGTACTTCTATTTGCCAGTTGTTTTAGTGGCTCGAAGGAACATGTCAAATCTTAGACAATTGTACTTAAATTGGAAATTTAATATAGTCTTGATTTACAGTTAACTAATAGATTACCACGGGTGGGTCTATTTAGTTATTGAGAATATGTTGAGTAATTTAATATTAGAGTTAAATTCATTATATTTTATTTTATTTAATATTCACCTTTTAAATACATTTAAATGCTACTGGCAGCAACTTGAGAAAAAGAAAATATAAAAATAAGAAATAAAATATTACACCAAACATTCCCTTGATGTCAAGTTTGCTTCAACATCATTATTGTTGTTGTAAGTAGGTTAAATGCTAGTATCAGCACCTTAGATAAAAATATAAAAATTGGACGTTGTAGTGTTGATGAGTTGACATATGGTATAATATTGTGTTTTGTTGCACTGTTGATCTCAACAGTGGTCGTGATGGGTAGTGTTTTCTTATTAAATTTTCATTTTATAACTTATTATTTGTATTTTAACTTATTTTTATTTATATATATTTCGTCATCAGCAGGGGAAAATTAGTTATAAATAAAATTTTTCCATAACGTTTTTTCAAATTTTTTACAGAAATGTCTAATGAATCTACATAAGTTTATGGCCAAAAATCAATTTTATATAATACAAACCTTAAATTTAGAAATAAGATTATTACAAAACAATTCAATTTAAGATAATATTATCACAATAATTTACAAAGATGTTTCCAATCTTGTAAATTTAGGAAATTGTGAGAATTTTGGATCTTTTTTATATGTATACTTTCCAAAATAAGCCTTTTAGTACGATTCTCCTCCATTCCTTATCCAAAAATGTCGCAACCCCTATAGATAAAGAGTGGCCAGTTTGTCGTAAATGGTTTGAAATTGTGCTATGTGATTGATTAAAGCTTTTTATGGAATCATAAATATGTTGGGATAACATTTTTTTTCAAATGTTGTTTAGTTTTACCAACATATTCTCTTCCACAAGGATAAGAACACTTTAACTTATAAACTAAATTAGATTGTAACTCTAAGGGAATTTTGTCTTTTTATTTTAAAAATAAAAATGTATTAAACGGTTTACCAACAGATTTTTATATCATCATTATTTAATAAAAATTTAATTTGTTCGTATGAAAATTTTATGTATGGGATCGAAATAAAATGTTGACAATTATTTTCATTTTGTAATTTATTGACCGAAATGGTAATTTTATCGAAACAAATTTTCTTTATAATTAATTTCACCCTGAAGATGATGGAATATACCGTCGAAACGTAGGGGTACAAAAAATATAATAAGTTAAAAAACAAATAATTGTTTTAATAAAATTACAATCAAGGTAAAATAAGTTTTCTGTATTGATTTTTGATGCCGTAAAAATATTAAAATTGAAAGATATCTGTTTTTACTTAATTTGTATAATGTTTCCATGCTTTTTCTATGCTTATTCCAGAGTACCAATTAATTTTTAAAGTTTCATATAAATAAATACAGAATATTTTGATTTACAAAGCATTCATAATGAAACAACTTTTGTTTTTGACTTACAGGATTGTAAGAATTTCCAACATAACGAGCAAAAATGTTTGTTCGTAATATTGGAAATTCATGCAAACCTGTAAGTAAAATGTAAAAATTTACTGTAAGTAAAATGTAAAAATTTAGTTGTTAGTGTTAAGTTTTAGCAGTTAGAATTTTTATTAAATTTGCCTTATTAAACTACCTATTAACTGAATATTTTGGTAAATAATTACTCTGAATGTTATATGTATCTATTTTGTATGTAAGAGATTTTCTACCATAATATCTCTCTAATATTATAAATAAATAGTCTGTATAATTTTTTCTAACTCTTTTCACTGTTACGCGATATCAACTTTAAGAGAAATTCAAAATTTAATAGTTACTATTGGTATTTGATTTGCCATCGATATTTTGAGGGGCGGAAAATTAAATTTCTGGTTGATAAACTATTTTTCATATTAATAAAGAGAAAATATAATTAATTGTGAAAGGTTACGGTTTTATAAAGGAAAACGAAATAACAATTTACTCAAGAATTTACAAGTAAGCATTCAGGTTACACAAAATATTCTGGGGTGTGTTTTGTTACTTTTAGTGGAATTAATTTTCGGTTCACCATATTTTAGGGTGATAATTTTTATTGTTTGCCGAATATCAGTGTGTTTATGTGTAAGAAGATGCCTATTGCTATGCAACTCTAAAACTAACCTTCTAAAATTATGAAACTTTGGATTTAGATGAAATAAAATGCGGAGATAAATTAAATAATTTTTTTGGTTACGATGCGACAGGCGTGTCTGCCACATGAGGCTGCCATACTTCCTTTGGAAATCCAAAATATTCTCAATTAGCCTGTAACCGATTATGATGAAATTTAAAAGGTACGAGGTACGATTTTTGGATAGATTTTTGAAATATCGCAAATTACCTTGTATATTTTTTAAACGTGATTATAAGCAAAATTAAACACACATACACATACTAATTTTACGATTTAAGAATTTTAAACTTTTTTAGTAAATTCTACGCGTAATTAAATTAATTGGTTTTTAATTTTATTTAAAAATCAATAGAAAACGTGTCCTAACCAATGGTTTAGACATTTTCCCATAATGAGTAAAAGTTGTTTCTCTAATAATGAAAATGTATTTTATTGATTTGAAAGTGGTAAATGAAATGTGTGATCAGAACAGTAGAAAATAAAGTGGTTTTCATTTAAGTTTCATTTTATTTTAGTTTTTATCACAGCATGTTACGTAAAGACATTTGTTATCGCAACAAAACAAACCACTTATATTCTATTTCAGATTTCTTGAGCATATACTCGTAATATATAACTATTGTTTAAAATATAAGATAAAATATCGCTTAGCAAATATATTTTTTCATCAAAAACTTTTGTCGGTTGTTTATAAATTTAGTTAAAATCACATTAAAGGGAAAAGACACGACACTGATTAAACGAACACCCTGATTATATTAGATTCCTTTACAATTAACTATTTGGAATTTACACTTTGGATGAGCGTCATGGATGATTCATATACATTGAAACAGCTAAAGGCAAATTTACACTTTACTCTTTTGTTACAATTTACTCTTAATAACTGAATACAATAAATTGATGAACGCACTACTGTCCAAAATAAGTAGTGGTGTAATGTACTCGGCTCTAAACTGAAACACAAGTTTCCATTTAATAATCAATCATGGAACCAGCTTGTGCGGTATATTTATCTAATTAGTTGAGGTTTAATGCTCCTTTTTGAGCTAAATAAAATAAAACTAAAATTACTACCCGATTTCAGAACAAAATAGCAATTATTAAGTTAATAGTATATTATTCAACAAGCATATAATGATAGGTGTTATTCATGAAGATGAAGTTACCGACACGAGTCGATAGGCGAGTGTCGTAAATCATCTGAGTGAATAAAATCCATTATATGTGAGTAGAATACGATACTTTGTCCACGACCGGTAAAAAAATTCTATTTTATTATTAAATCCGTTAAATAAACCTAAAACAATTTACGTCGACATTTTGACGTCTCAATTTAATAATAATGAAAATAGCAAGAGACTACTAGATAAAATTTCAAAAATTAAATTTTTACTTGGTAGTAGTGAATAATGGAAGAAGGGACTACAAGATAAATTAGCAGTGAATAATGGATATCATTATAATTGAAGAAACACACGTATAATGAGTATATTATATATTAGTCGTGGACAAATAATATTTCGCCTCTTTCTTCTTTTATGAAACTGCAATTTGTTTCATAATTCAAAATCAATGCTAGCTGATCATATTTCTTTTTACATAAAAATTGTAACGGGAGAGTTAAATATTTACTTGAGCGATATTGAAAAGTCAAATATTTAATCCTCCCGTTAAAATGCTCATGTAATAAAAAAATATAATCAGTTAGCATTAATTTGGAATTATGAAACAAATAGCAATTAGAAGAAATACAGGTTTTACACTTCAAATTGAACCTTTTACATTTCAAATTGATCCTTTTTCACTTCAAATTGAACCTTTTACACTTCAAATTGAACTTTTTTCATTTCAATAAACACTTCAAATTGAACCTTTTACATTTCAAATTGATCCTTTTACATTTCAAATTGAACCTTCCACATTTCAAATTGAACCTTTAGCAAATTATATGTATGGGCAAGTAGGATGGAACTTATCTATTTCTTAATCGATTTAGTAGATGAAATTCGGAAGTATGGTCAATTAGGATGGAACTTGGCTATTCCTTAACCGCTTTAGTAAAATTCGGCATCCGGGATGGAAATGGAATTCTAAAATGATTTTTAGATGAAGTTCTGGAATATGGCCAATTATGATGGAACTTAGTGATTTTTGGATGAAGCTTGGCTATTTCTTAAGTGGTTTTAGTGAAATTTGACAACCGCGAGTGAAATGGTAGTCTAAAATGATTTTTAAGTGAAGTTCAGGAATATGACCAATTACGATGAAACTTGCTATTTCTTAACGGATTTTAGTAGAATTTGACATCCGCGATGGAAATGGGATTCTAAAATGATTTGTTCTGGAATATGGCCAAGTAGGACGGAACTTGGCTACTTCTTTTCGGATTTTAGTGGAATTGGACATGTGCGATAGAAATGGGATACTAAAATGATTTATAGATAAAGTTCTGAAATATGGCCAAGCAGGATGATATTTGGCTTTTCCTTAATCGATTATAATGAAATTTGAGATTTGCGATGGTAAATTTGGGGAGAAAGCTATCGGTAGAATCATTTCTGTTTCTCCATAAAATGTTTAATTGTATTATATTTAAGGCTACTACTTATTATATTGAAGGGCTCTGAGGCTATATCTTTCGATATCGTAAAAACTTCTAATAATAATTGTACATACCCAACGCTTAAAGAAGCAGGTAGAGCACGAGGCATAATTAATGATAGCGTTGAGTGGTCTAAATGTTTATCAGAGGCTAGCAATCATATTTTGCCAAAACCACTACAAGCATTATTCGTTACTATACTGGGTACAGGTACTATAC
The DNA here is from genome assembly GCA_958295665.1 of Tipula vernalis. Lineage (NCBI taxonomy): Eukaryota > Metazoa > Arthropoda > Insecta > Diptera > Tipulidae > Tipula > Tipula vernalis. Next base: position 193,415,895 of record OY282559.1, read on the forward strand.
AACTTTTTAATAATTTTAAAAACAACCTTATAAAATATTTTATTGATCATACTGAAAATGAAGCTTTGATTCATTGCATGTTTCACTTAAAAGAACAGCGTGAGCAGCAGGATTTCATTTGTTTTCTTTTATAAGAACAACTGAACCTAATCTGTGGGAATTACTCAACAAAGATCAGTATGTCGCAGCTTCCATGATATTTTCGTCCTTACATAATAGGATTGCTCAAAAGTATTTTTATTGAGATGGAAGTGGAAAAACATTTTTATACCGAGCGCTATTTCAAAAAATCGATGCAGAAAATAAAAATGTATTATCTGTTGCATGGACAGAAATAGCAGCAATTCTGTTAATATGGACGCCGTGAAATTTCCACAACTTATTCGCAAAAATCGCGTTATTTGCGTTATAAGGGATGAAGCTCCAATGGCTTCAGCCATAGCACTTTAATGAAAAATGGTTTACTGTTTGGTTTTCCACCAAACAGTAATACTCATAGAAGGAGATTTTCGGCAAGTGTTACCTGTTGTTAGAAGAGGGAATCGTGCATCAATTATAAATTCGACCATAAAGAAGTCCCATTTATGGCAACACTTTCAAGTTTTAAGCTTAAATAAAAATATGACAGCAATAAGTAATCCACATTTTAGAAGTTGGGTTTTCAATATTGGTTATGGGAGAGTTTTGATACCTCACACAATAAAAAATCACACTACTATATTATAATACCTTCAGCATATATTTGCGATGATCTCATTATAGATATTTTTGGTTCATCATTTACTACAAATGGTTTTGCATCTACATATATCAAAACTCACAATTTTGTGTCCGAAAAATGAGCATGTTCCACTAATAAATGATAACGTTCTTCAAAAACGTATTCCAAATTAAATATGTTACTATGCAATCGACTCAGTTAAGGCAGTTTCACAGTGTTAAGTAACGAAAATGAATATATTTTAACGGAATTTTTTACAAGAAAATGGCTTGGGATTTCACATTTTTTATTAAAAACAGTCTAAAGAGTTCAGAATTTTTTTTTAGTTTTGATTTTGGCCTTTTATGGACACTATAACGGCCGGAAAAAAGAACAACCTCGAAAAAAGATCACTAGGCCAGTTGACAACATAACTCCAGTTCCGATTGTCTGGAATAAAAATTTCAAAAATATTATTAAAATATAGGTGAATACACAAAAGCTACAAAAGCGCAAAAAAAATGATTTTTGCAAGTAAAACCATGCAGTAAATTCTGTTGCGATAACGACGATAACATTTGCTGAACAGAATCCATTTTGAATTAGGTCGATCGGACAAAAACTGTCTGTACTAATGCTGTTAAAAAGGTGAAAAAACCTGATTTTGAGAAAAACGCGTTTAACACACTAACAGCAAATACAGTGAGCGCTCTCGATGCATCGGCGTATGGCGGTCATTTCGAATTCTTCTGTTGCGCATTGAATTTTGGAGACCAAGGTACACATTCTTAGGGTCAAAAACTATCCAATTAAGAAAAAAAAAAATAAAACAAGAAAAAACGTGTTTTTTTGTTTCTTCCAACACTGTGTAACTTCCTTAACACTTAAAGAACGAGTTGTTTTGCTCTATCTTTCTCGGTTTTCAGACATATTAAAATAAATAAATTATAATAAAATAATTATAATATAATAAATTAATTAAAAATAATTTCAATAATTGTAATATAATAAATTAAATTAAAACATATGCATAAAAACTTACATAAATTTACGTTGACCGTCTTTTGAAGTTGGAATGAAAAAACGTAAATCTACGTGGCCCGTCCGTTAAATGTTAAGACATATATCGGCTCTGATGATGAAAATATTCAAGTTAGTTTTCCAGTGGAATATCTTAACTCAATAAATCCATCACGATTACCACCATATATTACCATAAATTAAAACATAATTTTTAATTATGTTGTTGCGAAATCAAGCAATAAAAGAGGGATTATGCAATGGAACACGGTTATTGGTTCTTGATGTTAGTGTTAATTGCTTAAAGGTAGAAAAAATTACCGGATCGCATTCAGGAATAATACATTTTATTCTAATTTATTTCTAATGATCTATCTTTGCCTTTTAACTTCGTTCGACATCAGTTTCCAGTACGCCTATCTTATGTAATCACAATAAACAAATAGAACGGTCAAACGTTCGAAGGAGTAGGTCTCTACCTTCCTGAACTATGTTTTACACATGGTCAACTATACATAGCATTTTCTAGAACAGCTACATCACTTTATTTAAAAGTTGAAGTTTTCGAAACCTCGCATCAAGGAAAAATAGAAAATGATGTTACTATGACAGATAATATAGTATATTGGTATACGAGTAAAATAACTTGTTGTGCAAATGCACAAGGGTCCTCTAGTGGTAATATATTTTTGCAAAAACAGTTAGCACAAGACAAGACAATTTCTAACTACAAGTTCAATTGCTGCTTAAGTTCCCGTAGAGCTGATTCAGGTTATTCTAAATAATTCCTGAAATTCAAATCTGCTTTAATTCTTTAAATAACTACTCAAACTCATAATTAGTTATTATAAGTTTAAATTTAAATTTGATTTTTAAAACATACAGAAACATATGTTTATAAATGGGGGGGGGGGGGGGGTGAGCAAATGTTCGTCAAAGATGATAGACGTGTTTTTTCTATCCCCTTTAAAAATTTAATTTAATTTTATTTTTGTCTTTATTTTGTTTTATTTATGTAGTTTATGTATATACTTTATATACATATGTATATAAATTTTAATCGTAATTGAATTCAATTTTAGTCTAATAATAATTAAAGTGTAAGTGTAATAATAATTGAAGTGAATTTTTGGAAAATGCAATCCACCGGGATGCATTTATCAGGCAATTTTTTATATTTATAGATAAAAAAATCAAAATTATTGATTTCTTGTTTAAGTGCATGGTTTTGACTTTGGTGTGATTGTACATGAAATTCAATTTCAATTTAAGTTACTAAAATTTAATAATCGAATAGAATTAAAGTAAATTCTAACTTAAATAGACATACGTCGTAGTTAATTTCATATTTGATTTTATTTTTACGTATACTTATATGGGTTCTTGTGTTTGTAGTTTATATACAATCGACAAGAATAAATGCTTGAAGCGTGATATATAACAAGGCCAACAACTGGTTTGTGCAGCCGTCTCGTTCGCTCTTTGAATAGATTCTCTCAAGGAAATGTACCAAGTTTATATTGTCGTTGGTTTTTGTCTTGTAATACGCGAACAACAATAGAATAAAGAAATTTTTGGTTGGTTTTGGTATAGTCTTCTCAAATATTTTCCTGTTTAGTAGTATCTATAATATTAGGAAAACATGATAAGTATCCTGCTACGCACATGAAAGATGGTATAAAATATTTACCTTCAATGTGTGTTGGTGGTTTAGTAAAATTGATACATGACAAAGCCAACGAAATGTTTGTACGGGCCGCCTCGTTCGCTCTTTACGCGGATCCTATTAGGGAAATGTACTATTTATTATTGGTTTTTGCTATGTTTAGTTAAGCAACAACAACAAAAACAAAGAGACTTTTTGTGGGTGTTAGTATAGTTGTTCCCAATATTTTTCTATAACTTGATATATAGATCAGGATTGTTTTCTATGTGCGCTGTAATGGTATTAGCTGTATATAAAATAATGAAAACATGATGAGTCTTTTGCTACGCACATGGAAGATTGTAGAGATATTTGCTTTTAATGTGTGTTGGTGGTTTAGTAAATAAGAATCTGTTGTTTCTATTTTATTTTGTTATTTCCGCTCTTTTGGTTTTTGTATTCATGTTACAACTATAATGTTCTTAATAAAACATGAACTGTACAAACACAACGAAATTTTGGGGTATTCGACTCAAATAGGTTTTTTATATTTTTGTATAATCAAATAAGTTTTGAGTCGAATTGGAATCCGCCTTATATAATTCATATAGGATGGATTTATTTTAGATATGAGTTATTTTATTTTTTACAGGGTATTGTAAAATGCATTAAATTTTTAAATTTATTTAATTAATGTGAAAAGGCTATAATTTAACTAAACCATATAAATAAAACGCTAACTTGGAAGTGTTGATTTGAGTTGAGTTGTGATTTTGGTTTGCATCACATAATGACGTATTCATTTATGCATGCCAAATTTCGATTAAAAGATGGTGAACGAGGTGGAATTATGTGAAAACATTTTCGAAAGGCTAAATGTATTGAACTTAATTATTAACTTAATAGAATTTGATTGAAGTTTTAGGTTCAAGTTTTTCACACGTAAACGTTAATTTTGCTTGTATAGTACACCGACTAGTTTTGTAGGAGAATATTGTTTCAATTTTATTTCATGGATTTATTATTTTACTTACTTTGCAGGTTTTATTTTGCAGGGTAATATGTGTGTGGAGTAAAAGTTTTATAGATATATTCATATTTATTTTATAGATAAAAATAAAAAAAATCTAATTCTTATACAAATAATAAATTTCGTAGTATTTGATTTTTTGTTTTATTTTATTTATGTCAACTAGATTAGTAAATTAAAACATCTATAATAATAAGAATTTTGTGATGTCCTAATTTAGATTTATAAAATCCTGAGTTCTGGCATTTAAATTATATTATATACTTTTATAAATAAATAATTAATTTCAACATGATTAATTTCCTTTTTTCTAGATCTGCAGGAAATTGCCGATTAGTTTAAATTTAATAGTATGGTTAAATATATATTTTCAATTTTTTATTTTTAAATCTAGTTGCAGTAGGTAAATAATTAATTATCTATTTACAGGAGAATGGTAACTAATGGAACAAGTGCTGTGAATTTAAATTATAACTTAGTAATTTAAAATTTTTAAACATTCTTTTAGAATTTTAGCTTAGAAGTGGGAGAGTTTACATAGGCAATTTCATAAAATGTTAATTTTTGTAATACTTGTATGTTATATATTGTGTTTTGCTCATTAATATGTATGTATTAATTAATTTAGTTTAAAAATATTTAAAGGTTTCTCTTCCTTAATTTGCTAATAAATAATTTAATTTTCAGAATATAACATAGTTCCAGAATCAATCTTTAATATGGGGATTAAATTAATCCTGAATTTCAGAATTAGATTTTACTTTGATATTATGGTGATTTATTAATTAAAATTAGTTTTCAGAGTTGCCTGGGAAATTATATATTGATTTTATTTGTTGATTCTTGATATACTTATAGTATCTAACAGAATTATTGATGATTTTAGGCTGTTGTGGTGCTGTAACATTATCATTTTGAAATTATTTATTATAAATTTTATAAAATAATTGAATTTTTAATTATTTGTCTTCTTTTCTTGATCGGTAGGAAATTTATGATTAGTTTTAAGTAAAATTTTATGTTTAAAATGGTTTTTAACGTTGATTTTAATTCATGTTTTTGTAATCTTAGCTTAGTAATTTTAATTTTTCTTAAATATTTTATCAGGTAAATTAATGAAAGGCGCATAGGGGGAAATTGCAACAATAATAATTTTTTAAGTCCTAATTTAAATTTAGGGAGTCTTGAGTATTCGGCCCTGGATTCCAGAGAAATGATCATCTAATAATGTAGTTAGATTGTGCTGTCTTGTGCTAACCTATTTATTATATATTGTACTAATAATTTACTAACTATCGATCACATTGGTGTCTGTAACCGGGTCGAGTCTGGCCCAACTAATAATCCTATCCTATCCTTCGGTTTTGTTATATGTATATAGGTGTACTGTGTGGGCCCGGGAGGCCGGGAGATCCTGCTATAATTCTTGGCCGTACACTCTCAATCAATCAATCAATAAAATGTTAATTTTTGTAATGTATAATATATTCTGTTTTGTCCATTAATATATTTTAATTAATTTAGTTTTAAAAGGCTTAAAGTGATCTCTTTTTTAATTTACTAATAAATGATCCAATTTTCAGAATAAACATAGTTCTAGAATTAATCATTATTATAGGGATCAAAATTAATCCCGAATTTCAAATTTAAATTTTAGTTTGAATCAACCCTCCAGGATTAACAAGTAGTGAATAAGCTGTAGTTTAGAAATTGTGTTGTCCTCTGCTAACTATTTTTACTATATACTATATAATTACTAACAATTTACTCTTATCCTTCGGCTGGGGATGGATAAATGGGTGTACGATGTGTGCTCGAGAATACTGAAGATCCTGTTATAATAATTATTCATTTAAGTAATAAAATTTGATATTATGATGTTTATTAATTAAATTTAGTTTTCAGAGTTGTCTGGGAATTTGTATGTTAATTTTATTTGTTGATTCTTAATGTACTTATAGTGCCTATGTAATTGAATTATTGATTTATTAATAAATCTAGGTATTGTGGTGCTATAATATTATCATTTAAATGATATTATATAAATTTTATAAAATAATTGAATTCATAATAATATATTTTCTTTTCTGGATCGGTAGGAAATTGATGATTAGTTTCAAATAAAATTTTATGTTTAAACGGTTTAATGTTTATGTTAATTCTTGTTGCAGTAAGTAATAATTTTTAATTGGATATAAAAGGACCATTAATAAGGCAATAAGCGCTGTTATTTTAAATTTTTATTAATTATTTTATCAGGTAAATTAATAAAAGACGGACGAAGGTGAAATTACAACATTAATAATTTTTTAAGCCCTGTTTTAGATTTAGGATTTAGGGAGTCCTGAGTATCCGGCCCTGGATTCCAGAGAAATGGTCATCTAATAATGTAGTTAGATTGTGCTGTCTTTTGCTAACCTATTTATTATATATAATACTAAAAATTTATTAACTATCGATCACTTTGGTGTCTGTAACCGGGTCGTGTCTGTCCCTACTAATAATCCTATCCAATCCTTCGGTTTTGTTATATGTAAAAAAGCTGTACGATGGCTGCCTGGCCAGGGGCGGATATCACACTATTAGACTTATGTGGTTATCGATGTGGCGCCTTTCTTTACTGGGTGAATATTGTTATGTTTGGCTTCATGAAAAGCTGAGTATGATGGTACATATTTCCTTGGTGAGGGAGAGTTATGGTGTCGTGTTGTAACATGGATATAGTGGTGTGGTATTCGCATTTATAATACGGGAGACTTGCTTAATGCTTGATCGTAAATTGAAATCAATCAATCAATCAATACAGAAACATATTTTTATAAATGAACCTTGAAGTACTACAAGTAACTTTATTGTTAATAATCTGTTTTCATTAGCTACTTCAGATATCGGAACATCCCATATTTCTGGAAATTTGTTGTTGCAATATTTGCTAAAACCTTTCTGACATACTGAAAGACTAACAGACAGACACCATTTCGAAATCCACTTTTTCGGACTCAGGGACCTCAAAACATATGAATCTCTAAAAATCTCAAGGTCCAAAATTTTCGTGATTACTTTACTTTATTTTACGTAAAAGAAACTAATAAGTTTGGTGATGATAACGCCACTAATCCTTTATTGGCAAAAGTTGTTGAGTCTTGCTCTAACTACAATGAGAGCAATCCGTGGAGGCCAGTGCAAGCTGTCGTGGGGACGGGCACACCCGTCAATTGGATTAAAACTGTTTCGTTGCCTGATAAGAAATATTTATATATCAGATCCGTCCGTTTCATCTGACCTGATTGATAAATACATCTGTGAAAAACTGCAAAGAATAAGTAAATTGTAAACTGTTACCCTCCAATTATCGGGTAATGGACAGTTCACTGACGTTTATTTCCCTTTCATTTTCCTTTAAAATTAGCTTGAAGAATTCCCATTTCGACTTACTCAATAACTCCGACGTTTGGCCTCCTGATGTATTAATCCGGCCATTCACAAATTATCGGTGCATAGCAAAAAACCGGACTGGGACTACTACCATAAATCAAATAGTATCCGAGCCAAATCAAAGTCTCTGTTTATGTCAATTTCCGATGAATATTATGATGTCATTTTCATCGTTTAGTTATGGTTAACAGTCCATTTGAAAACGGAGGATATTTTCCGTCGTCTTATGCTGTTTTTCGGAGGCGTAGATATCTGCAAATGGACACTTATTATAAGGATGTTGCGGTTCGTGTACGATTCCATTCATATTCGCTGATCATTTGTGTCATATAGATACCCTGTCATTCAAGTATGGAAGTCTATCACAATTTACGGACACTGTGAAATCTAATATTGTTCCACTTCTTCACCGAATGATAGCCTTTTTATTTTCGGAGATTTTAACATACCAGATAGTGTATAGGAGATTGTTGATCACAAGATATTGTATGGGAGATTGTTGATCACAATTTTAACTCCTATTAACACGAACGACGAGATGGAAAAATTCATCTCTGAAATATTTCTATTGGGTTTAAAATAATGTTAAGAATCATAGTGGTAACGTATTGGATTTGGATTTGGTACCGTTTGATCATGAGGTGTCAGTTTCTCCATGTGAGAATTTAACTGGATCGTCAAGTATTCTCCACTCTCCGCTGAATATTTCAGTTTTATTTGAATGCTGCGAGTTGGTCGGAGAAAATGTGAACTCATGGAATTTTAATTTTAAAATGGGCGAAGACAGTTCCTTTAATGCATTTCTGGATGTGTATGATTGGTCGTTTTTTGTATGCATGTGATAATATAGACGATATGTTGAGCGAATTCTATCGAATTCATTAATCTGGCTGGCATCTAGGTATTGAGAGATTTATCCCTAGGATGAAAGCTTCAAGCGCCAAGAAGGAACCGTGGTATAATACTGAGTTGATAAATTTAAAAAGTAGAATAGACAAAGCTCACAAAAAATATAAATTACCTCCTAATGTTGTTAATTACAATTCGTTCGTTATATTGCGTCAGAAGTACATATATCTAAACAGATTTCTTTACAGCAGTTGTATTCTGGAACTTGAATCAACGATTAAATCAAAGCCAAATCAATTTTGGCACTTTGTTAATTATGTACAAAAGAAAATCGAATGGCTTCCTGCGATAACGTGCGGGATACTTGTGATTTGTTTGCCGATTTCTTTGAGAATAATAACTGTATATAATTCAATGTATATTTATATGTAACTCAATGTATATAAGAAATGTATATAATTCAAAATCTAATGTTTGTAATTTGAATAGTGTTGGAAGTAAGTCATCATTTTTAATGTTTCGTTTAGAAGAAGATTTTATCCGAATTGTCAAATCTTAATAATTATCAAAATTCCGAATTCGATTCTATTCCACCCATTTTTGTGAAATTACTGGTAATGCAATTTCTGGCCATATTTCCTTGCTATTAATTCGAACTCTCACTGAAAATTGCTTCTCTATCCTATGGAAACGCTTACTTATTAAGCAGATTTTCAAATCTGATCGGAGAACTATGGAAGTATTGCATTATTTCAGTTTTACCAAAACTATTTGAGAAACTACTTAAAGAGCATTTGTGGTTTCATGTTAGGACTTTCATTTCTCCCAAACGTCATGGATTTTTCCCTGGTAGGTCTTAGTTTTATTTACAAACTGTTTTCAAGTGCTCCAATGGTAATATTGTACAGGTCATTTTACATTGATTTCTGCAAAGCCTTTGACAAACTTGGCTCTTTGGATTGTAACTTTTTGTCAATTGATTGGATTAGGTCTTATCTAGAAATTAGATCTCAAATTGTTAACATTAGTAGTTTCACATCAAGAGTGATTGGTGTTTCTTCAGGAGTATCTTAAGTTGAGTAGCCCCATGCACTTTAATCTTTTCGTAAATGATATGGTAAATTGTCTGAGTCTTTCCGACATTCTAATTTATGCGGATGAAATTAAAATTGACAAACTTTAAAGGTTGGTATACATAGCATAATTTGACGCTAAACATCTCCAAATGCACTCCAAATGATTACGTTTACTCGCTAGTATTTTTTTTTATTTTTTTTTATTTAAAATAAATTTTATTTATTTATTTTATGTAATTACAATCTAGTCTCCTGGATTAATGAGCAATTTGTTTCCGACTTAATTTACTAACTTAAATTAATCTATGGCTTCTTCCCATTGGCGTTCCATAGTGTTTGGTAAATTGAAGTAAACCACATCTTTCTAGTGGATTTTAGATCAGCACAATGCTGCTTAAACTGACAATCACACTAGCTCAAAAGGTTTGGTTCTTTTAAGTCTGCGTACTAAATTCGTGATGCTTAGGAGCTGAGTTGCCTCAATGTTCACATGTTGGCGGAGCCTTTCTTCATGTCTCCGTGCTTTTCCTGGATTTCGTTTAAGATGAGGTTCATTTTAAGGTCCCTATGAAGATCATTGTTCCTGACATACCAAGGTGCATCAATGATGTTCCTTAATACCATATTCTGAAATCTTTGGATGATATTTACGTTGCTCTGTTTGGTAGAACCCCAAAGCTGAATATCATGAAGTCCAAATCGGTTTCAATATTTGCTTATAAAGTAAAAGCTTGTTGTATGTTGATTAAAAAGAGTTGCCTCCCATCAGCCAATACATTTTTCTGTATTTAAGTTTTAATTCTTCACTTTTCTTCTCCGATTTATGGTAATCGGAATATCTTCGAATTGTCTGTTTGTAAAGTTGATGTGAACTGATTTAGCTTCATTTAGTTTTATTCTCCACCTTTTTGTCCATTTATGGACATATAAAACAGAAACAAATACAGGAACTATCAATCGAGTTCATTTTTGTTATACTTGAGATATCGCTTGATAACAAATTGTACGCGTCCGCATTTCACAAAAAATCCAATCCAACTCAGAAATGTCAAGAAATACGAAAATGGCACCACCTTTTGATCTTTCATGAATTATGGCCTGCCCTTTACTAAAATGTAAACGGATGGTCTGTACATAGATTCCGGTTCAATGAGATTTTTTTGTGAGATAGGATTTTGTACTAAATAAGATATTTGCATTCTGGTTCAGTGGAATGAGAAAATAAATCCCGCATATGTGAAATTAAACGTCAAATTTGAATATGAAATAAAGTTGTTATATGGATAGAATTTTACACAAAACGAAACTTATTTAAATTTAAAAATGGATCACACCAAAAAAATTGGCAAAAAAAGTTTCGATGAACCAAAAAAAAATGTTAGTAAGTTTTTTAGAACAAAACATAGATTTTGCTCGTGGAAGGTAATTTTGTAATTAATTTATATAAAACCTCTTATAACAAGCGTTTTGTTTCTTGAAGATTGTAAGGAATAGAACAACGACATGAAACAGCAATGGAATGCGGTGGCAGAGCTTTTAAATGCTACAGGGAGAGCGTCTAATTATGGAGAAAGATGGAGAAAACTTGGATCGATTTGAGGTAGGTTATCAAATTTTTATGTCGTTGCAAAAAATACGAAGAATGTTTATTTTATTTGAATATAATTCTTAAACTTTATGTTAAAAATAAAGAAGCCGAACTAAAGGCAGTCGCTAACACCAGCGGGGTTGGCTCGGCAAAAAAATTTAACTGAAATCGAAGCGTGCATCATTAATATACTAAACTGGAACTCCTTGGTAGGAGATGAAAATGCTACGCCAGAATCTGGATTACCATCGGTAATAACAAAATATACTTAGTTAGTTCCATTTGTAACTTTAACCAATATTATTCAACTTACATTTTTAAGAGCTTTTGTCGGATTTTGCTAAATTCGCGCCCATCTACATCCAGCACCATAAAAATGTTCGAATTGATTTATTTACACTTTGTCTCTTTTATTTATTCCATTACATCTAGTTGCCATTTGTTGTTTTTTGGTTTTGTTAACTCATTTCTCATTTATTTTGGTTTTTGTTTTTTTTTTTTGCAAAAATTGTGTGACTTTTATTCATGAACCAAATAATATGCTTTCAAATAAGTTTCTTTAAATTTCAAATCGAACATTTTTATAGCGCTGCGTGTACATCCGCAACTTATATCGATGGAGCTTCCTCTAAGTAAGATGAACTAATCGTAATCACTATCGAGCCATTATTCAATATTAACAGCACGCTGCCAATTACGTATTGAAACATAGCGGAAAGTGCTTCAACGCAGACAACGGTTCCGCCTATACATTTCAGAAAACACCGACCGAGGTCGTTTAAAGAAATAATGTAGGAAGATTTAGTAGAAGACAAGCGAAGAAACGTGTTGTTAGAGCGGCAAATCGAAGTTGAAAGAGGCAGAGTTGAAGTTGAGAAGGAAAAAGCCATTGCAATACAAAACTTGGCTGAAGCGGTACGGGCTAATGCAAATTATTCTATGAATAACGAAAACTTTAATTCATCTTTATTAGTACGATTCGCTAGTACTTAAAGCACAGCACATTCTGTATATATAGTATGTAAATTGTGGTATAATCAGTCCAGTCGCCGCGGCCTGATGAGAGGATTGATTTTTTCATAATCATAAGCTCATCAGTTCGAAACTGGATTGAATTCTCTTACAATATTCGAAACATATTAAAAAAAAATCATTTAATTAAATAAATAGAATTATGTCTATTAGTCGGTTTTCGTTGAATTACTGTTCGTAAATACTAATATACTTCTCGTGTTAATCGAAACACAATTAAAATGGTCTAACCACCGGTAGCATATTAGAAATTACATGAATTAATTAACATTCAACAAAAAAATTAATAAAAAGTAAAATTAGCTTACACACAGAGCTGTGTGAATATCGTGAAAAAGAAAAAAATTGTAAGAGAATTCATCTGTATTAGTACGATTCGCTAGTACTTAAAGCACAGCACATTCTGTATATTTAGAATGTAAATTGTAGTATAATCACTCCAGTCGCCGCGGCCTGATGAGAAGATTGATTTTTTCATAATCATAAGCTCATCAGTTCGAAACTGGATTGAATTCTCTTACAATCTTCGAAACATATTAAAAAAAATCATTTAAAAAAACTCGTGTTCATCAAGGTCATTTCTGTTTCTTACAAAAATGATATAAAGAATGCTACATGCGTTGATACCCCACATTCTGATGGTGAATAGCATAAGAAGCGTTTTCTCGAAAGGCAACGAAACCGGCCTTTAACACCCATATAACTTTTTCACAAAATTACGGGTATGTTTATGAGCAACAATATAACGATCATTTTTTTTCGTTTGTTGTTCTTAGGATTGGAGTCATAAGCCAGGATTATTGTCGGTGCCCACTATCCCCTGAAATTAAAACAATGGTTTATAATGGTGTTAATATTTCACTTACCTAACAACCAAAAATATGTCTCACCTTTATCGTATAGCTAAGGTGAATTTGAAGAAGTTATGACTTCCAAATAAACGTGTCAACAGTGGTTCCGCCAAACGTCGGATTTACCGACAATATAAGTAAATCGACATCACATATCTACAAAAAATAGAAAGGTTTTGATTAGGTTCTGATAATCGGACATCTAAAAAAAAAAATACAATTTGTATGCTTTCTGAGTGACCGCCTTTTCGATTTGTTGATAAAATCTAGAATAAACAATCTATATAGCAAAATATACCGCTTTTATGTACTACCTTGCATATTTACGAAAACGAAGTGATGTTAACTATGAACGGTGTCTCATTTAATTGAGTTGAAGTTTGAGGGAATATGATATAATTTTGTATCTGTCGATAGTTTATGGCATGGATGACCTCTTTTATACAGCGGCTTGCAGAGGTTTGGCTCATCACAAGCAAAAATACATCACCAACTATTCTCTGATATGACCTAAAACATAAAAGTAGAATATTTATATAAACGACAGGGTAAAATTAAAAATTAAAATTGTTCCTGTAGCATAAAATCGAAATAATATCAATATCCGTAAATGGCACGGTAAATTGTGTATTTTTTGGTGTTGAATTAGGAAAATCCACAGCTCATCAACGAATTCTTTAGCCAAATGTTTTGGGAATCTAAATAATTCTTGAAATCTGGCATCGGGCATAGTAAATGGATCGCTGCAATCCCTTAATTCTCGACGACGTCTTAATAAAGCAATCCTTTCCGCTTTACGCTTTGCTACAACGAATCGAATTCTCTTCGATATATCCATAATTTATTAAGGTTTTTTTAATTTCACTTATTGTATATTATTTTTACAAAAAATAAACTAATCCCTTTTTTGATACACAAATATTGTTGAATTACAACAATAGAATGCACTTTATTTATGTGTAATATTATGGCTCACGTACTATTTTATAATTACAAATTTACTTCAAATAAATACACTACACAAGAATCAAAACGAATTAATGACAGAAGTTTCCATTTTTGAAATTTTATTCGATTTAGAATTAGTACTAAATAAATTATCTCGCAAAGAGAACGAGAATACAAATTGGTGGAATGGAATTATGCAGTGAGAAAACGAAATTCGAAATAATTAAAAATCCCATTCCATTTTATTCCATCTCACTAAGGCGGAATCTACTAGTGGTGACGTAGGTTACGTATTCTTGTTTCATGGAGTTTTTTGGGAAAATGTCATCCGAGGAGTTGGATAGACCTAATTTTTTTTAATTTTATTATACATTGGCTTCTTTATAAACTGTTTTTTAATTATAAGATTTCAGCTGTGTTTTTTTATTCGCTCCCGATAGCCGCTATCGAGAGCCGTCATTTTTCTACACCTAAATTTAAATTTGAAGCGCAATTGATTGGTAAATTAAATTTATTCAATTGTTTAGCGAAAACTTGATATAAAAAATATTTGGCTCTACCTATTTATATGGAGCGCTATTTATATGACGGGAGCCACATTTTATATGACGGCTCTCGATAGCAGCTATCCGGAGCGAATAAAAAAACGCATCTTTCAAATATGTATTAAAAACATATGGTAATTTTTAATATTTCACCGACATTTCGACTTTTCGTTCATCAGGGTATTTATTTATTATAATTTTTTATGACATGGCTGTATGATACTCACTTTTTTCCCACTTTTTCAGTAACTAGGAAAGACAAACGGAGTGAGAGAAAAAATATAGATACAAAATATTTGTGAGAATAACTATAGACCATAGATTTGAAAAAAATATAGAAACGTCAAAAAAAAGTGGTAGCTCAATTTTTCTAGCAGTTAATCGAGCAAATATAGCAAAAAAAGAATTGGATTTGATTTTTTTTTTTGACATTAGATACTTTTTTCTTACATTTCTACCAATGAAAATTTGTGTACAAAAGAAAATAGTATATAAATTAACTTAACATATAAATTATGTCGCTGCAATTAATTGCGGCAGCTAATGCAAATTTATTATGCGCGGGCCTCATATTTCTTACGTAAAAAATCAATTAACAAGCAAAAAATAAATATTCTTCAAAATGCCTACTTCATCACAAAAAAAATGTTGATTCTATTTACATATTTTGTTTATCCGAAACTTCAAAATATTTCCATATAGTATTGTCTACACTACCCTTCTCTGTTTCGCTTTACTAATTTTGCAGCACTTTATTGCACTTGAAAAAAAAGTGAGTATCATACAGCCATAATATCAGAGATAAAAAATATACATTAAGTTGCAACTTCGTGAATGTATTTTCGTTTTTTTTTCTCTTTAAAACTTTGCGTATTGTATTCTACTTTTTATAAAAACATCAAAAATACTCAGGAATAATTTTTAAATTTCATTATACTGAATGTTCTTATTTGAGCTTCGTGTTTTTATTTTTTTTTAAATACAGTATTTCGTTTTTTCTATTCTTGTATTTCATTTTGAATTATACATGTATTATGAACAAAGACCAAAATTTAAATACTTTACAGAATGAATTAACAATCCACATATTCAAAAAATTTTGTATTATAATTTTACTTATTCGCCACGTGATGAATTTGAAATTTTTCGATTCATGAATTTCAAAATCCTAAATATAGTATTTCAAAGAACGAATATTCAGTATAATAAATGTATGAAGAATGCAATGAAGCTAAAATAAAAGTACGAACTCCATCGTTATCTTAGTTATTTATATTTTATATTTTTATAATATTTAGGTGCGTAAGTATACCTTTTAGGGTAAGGTTGGTTAAATGGCCAAAAATATAATTAAATGACTCAGTTCATTTATCTTCGCTCCCAAAACCATCTAATGTACAATATTAATTTGTTTTTACTGCCAAAACTTTAAATATGGCAGAGTATGATGAAACTGGTCTATTTCTCAACCGACTATGATAAAATTTGACACGTGCGTTGGAAATGGTATTCTTTAATGATTTTTACATAAGGTGATGATGGCCAATTAGGATGGAACTTATCTATTTCTCAACGGATTTCAGTGGAATTTGGCATATGCGATAGAAATGGGATTCTAAAATGATTTCAGATGAAGTTCTGGAATATGGCAAAATATGATGGAACTTCCCTATTCCTTAACCTATTATGATGCAATGCTACATGTGCTTTGAAAATGTGATTCTAAAATGATTTTAGATGAAGATCTGGAATATGGCGAACCATGATGGAACTTGCCCTATTCCTTAACCGATTATGATGAAGTGCGACGTGAGCGTTGGAAATGGGATTCTAAAATGATTTTTAGATGAAGTTCTGGAATATGGCCAAATATGATGTAACAAGTTATCAGAAAAGCAAAACGTGCCTAATGTATTGCTGTCTCACACGTATTTTTCAAATAATCAACATACAAGTTATCTAAGTATCGTTTCGATATTGAATCGTTTAAACCAACTATAGTTTTATTTAAAAATACGGTATTTCAAGTGCTAAGTACTGAAACATGGACAACATCAGTTTACAATAATTGGCAATCAATAAAAAATCAATTTAGCGGTGAAAATAACATTTCATTTTCGGAATTACCAAAAAAAAATGCGGATTGGGATGTAAAACTGACCTGCAGAAATAACGAGAGACGTATTTTGTTTACGAAGGGATGTAAAAAAATCGTCCTAAATCACGAGGAATGGACATGCATCGAGGATTTATTATCATTTCTACAATCAATAATCAATTGGAGTGAATCTATCTGGCTCCATGTCGAGGACTACTACAATTTATATGTGTTGAAATGCTGTGACCGGAAGACATATTCATTAAATGTGACCGATTTTTTTGTACCACCTATAGCCGGTCATGTTTTTTTTAATTGCGCACAATTATTTAATGAGATACCCGTTTTATGTAAAAAAAGAATAATAAACGATTATTACTCAAATATTTGTAAACAAAATTTAAATCAATAAACTAAAATTTAAACCTAACAAATCGAATAGAATTTATTTACATTGAAGGTTTTTTCTGTCTTTCGGCTATTTCCGACCACCAAAATTTCCCCAAGTAATTTTAGTTCCCGGCGCGGCGGTGTGGGACGTCCCATTTTGAAAAGTTCATGAACATGTTTTTGTTCATGAACCATGCGCCGTCCCATTTTGTTCATTGGCGAAGCCCCATTTGTTAAAAGTTAATGGTGGGGATAAAAATGTGTTTTTTTAGAAAAGTAAGTTGGAGGGGGTAAAAAAAAATGTTTCCGAAAAAGTATAAGATTAGACAGATTTGAG
Organism: Tipula vernalis; assembly: GCA_958295665.1. Taxonomy (NCBI): domain Eukaryota; kingdom Metazoa; phylum Arthropoda; class Insecta; order Diptera; family Tipulidae; genus Tipula; species Tipula vernalis. The sequence goes on from OY282559.1 coordinate 193,433,439, forward strand.
TGTTTGGAGTACAGTTGAAAAGAATAAGTCATGGATAAACAGGCGGAGCAGTTATTGGAAAAACTCAATGGAGTCCAGGCATTCACGGAGAAGAAGACTATCAAATTCGATGACATGGTAACTGGAAAGAAGTACATAGTCGTGGAGGTGAAAGCGGTCAATACACGATACGGAAGGAAGACGATAGTAGAGACAGAGGAAAACACTTTATTTCTACCAGAGCGGTATAATATCTTAGAAGAGGAAGAGATTCAGCAAATGAAAACTTTGTGTGATGCAGGAGTTTTAATTATGATTAAAACTGATAAATATAAATTAAATTTTGTTGTTTAATAAAAACATTGGTTACAAATTATTTGTTGTTATTTCTTTTTCTCATTGTGTTACCAATGTTAAATTCAACAGTCTTTAAATGTGATCGGGCGATTATTTTCTTTTGCGAATGACAGTCTAGTTAAAAACCCTTATATACGATTGTGTATCCATATACTCTTTTTATTAGAATTCACTAATTCAATGAGTTGTGTCTAGATAATTAATGAGCTTCATAAACCGGCTCGTTAAAGTTGTATACGTCGTCGGGTTAAAATCATGGGGGTCGATGACCTGTGGCAAGCAGATCTCGTAGAAATGATACCGTACGCAAAAGTAAATTCAAATTTTAGATATCTTTTGTCGGTAATCGATACCTTTACCAAGTTTGCTTGGGTGCTACCTGTAAAAAATAAATCAGCCAATATTATTGCTAGTGCTATGAAAATGATTTTAGTTCAGAGTGAAAGGATACCGAGAAATCTTTAAACCGATAAGGGAAATGAATTTTTTAATAAGGACTTCAAAGAACTAATGAAACAAAAAGGAATATTAATCATTATTCAACATTTAGCTCATTAAAAGCGAGTATAGTAGAAAGGTTTAATAGGACACTTAAAGAAAAAAATGTGGAAACAGTTCAATCTTCAAGGGTCTTATAAATGGATACATATTCTGGAAAAACTTGTAGAGGAATACAACAATAGTAAACATCGAACAATAAAGTTAGCACCTGTTGAGGTTACGAAGCCAACCTTTGGAAACGAGTATATGCGATTCCTAAGTTGAAGCAGAATAAGAACAAATTTCACGCCCCATATTAGAAAGTTCATAAACTTTTAAAAGTTCATGAACTTTCTAAAATCGGACATGGACGTGGCCCCCTCCCCTTGAAAAAACTGGTTTTTGATTAACATGTTTGAACACGATTCGAGAAATGTTAAATTAAGATCATGAACAAGATTTGACAAAATGATTCATATTATTATTATTGTTATCTAGAGCATGATTGAACAGGATTTGTTTTTGATTGATATTAAAAAAATGACGTTATATTTTCTTAATTTTGAGAATTAACCGAACCCAAAATTATTTTTACAATTACGCAGGAATATTTTTTTCTTAATTTTACTGATAACAAAAACACAGAACAGAATATTTTTAGAATTATTTAAGTGAATCGAAAAAAATTGCAACAAGAAACGTCAATCAGGAATAATTTTTACTGATAACGTCAATCAAGAATAATTTTTTATTGTTTATCAACGCAAAAAAATTATTATTTAAAAATATATTTTCTTAATTACTGGTAACGTTATCAGGTGAAAATATTTTTAGATTTTTCAAGCGATTTTTTTCTGTAAAATTATTTTTGTAGATAACGTTTTAAGAGGAATTTATATCCGCATCAAACAAGTTTCAAAAATGGTGAAATATTTGTTATTTCCCATAGCTTATCTTCGACCTTGACATTGTGCTAAGAATAATTTTTAATTGTTTATCAATGCAAAAAAATTATTATTATTTAAAATATATTTTCTTAATTACTGATAACGTTATCAAAAATGAAACTAAAATTATTTTTAGATTTATTCATGCGAATCGAAAAAAAAATTGCATAATATTTACTGATAACGTCAATCAAGAATAATTTTTTAATTGTTTATCAAGGAATTTATATTCAAAAAAGTTTCAAAATGGTGGAATATTTGTTATTTTCCATAGCTTATCTTCGACCCTGACCTTTGGCATTTGACCTTTGATCTTTTGACCTTTGACCTTTGACCTTGACCTTTTGACCTTTGCCCTTGACCTTTGACCTTGACGTTTGACCTTGACCTAGATAATTACAACAACAAAAAAGTTCCCCACTTTGGAGTTTTGACCTTGACCTTGATAATTACAACAACAAAAAAGTAGGTCGACTCAAGTGACCCTACTTTGGAGTTTTGACCTTGACCTTGATAATTACTGTGCGAGCACAACCAAGTTACCAATTAACTTTTGAGTGGACTGTATTCTATTCACCGCGTTTTAATAAAATGAAACAAATTCAAATAAAACGTAATTACATAAATAATTTCAACGACAAACTTTATTTAATTTATATTTAATATTTTTTGATTTAATTTAGAACGAGAATTTATTTTATCACATTTACTAATAATTTAATGGCGACTCTTGGTTGTGTGTGCACATAAAAACTATTTACGACAGCTTCAACTTCTACTTTTTTCGTTCCTTTTGTACATAACATCGTGTTTTAACAATTATATTACTCTCTTTCCTTGCAATGTATTTATCTCTTTCATATAAAATTGAGCTACTATTCTAAAAATCTAGTACAAATATTGGTGATAGTTACAGCACAACATAAATTTTGTTTACATAATATGTCAAAATAAGAAAATATTTACACAACCAAGGTACTTTTGTTTACATTTTGTTCTTAAATTATTACATTTAATTAATTATACTTTTATTACAGCTTCACGAAATGTATATCATATAATTGGTTTACATAAAGTTTACAAGATAAGTAAAAATGATTTATTTATAAATAAGATGAATGACAAATTTTCCTTCCTTTCAGATGCATCACATCATTTCAGCGCGCTACATATTTCCGATTCGGAATGGATAGTTGGATAGCCAACATGATTGGATCTCTTATTTATTGGGTTGTGAAACCAGTGAATCATTTTTAATAGCGCGTTAAATAGTGTAAAAATTGATTTAATAAATGAGTTCTTGAGTGAAGCTGAATGTGTATTCTTGACAGGGTGTTTTTATGTTACCTATATATGATTATTTGTTGCTATCGAACATACTCCCCTCCAAAATTAAGTTTTAATTTTATTTTATATCAATCGTTTATGGGTAATCGAAATAATTTCGTGATTGGCCGCTTAAATGTAGTTGTTTTGGTTTGAACTGTGACCACTCGTACTAAACCGTCTGAACCTGCATGTAGTTCGATAATTCGACCTAATAACCATGTACATGGTGGTGAATTTTTATCATACAGCAATACAACATCGCCAACTTGAAGATTTCGATTTTTTTGTTGCCATTTGGTTCGCTGTTGCAATGTGTTAAGATACATGATCGAATAGCGTTTCCAAAACGTTTGTACTATTTTTTGTGTTTGTTCCCAACGATTTAGTCTTGTTGTTTTAATCTCCTCGTAGTTAGCATGGGGTAAGGCAGTGATTGGTCCCAATGTAAGAAAATGTCCCGGTGTTAACGCATCGATATGGCATGTGTCTTCGTTTGTAATGGTGCATAAGGGTCTCGAATTGAGAATTCCTTCTATTTGTATCAAAATAGTTTGTGTTTCTTCGAATGTGCGGTGAGCGTTTCCAATGAGTTTAACTAAGTGAGTTTTGACCGATTTCACAGCACGTTCCCAAATGCCACCGAAATGGGGCGAAAGTGGCGGAATAAAATGCCACACGATTCTTTTGTTGGTTGCAAATTCATTGATTTGGTTTTGAGATGATGCTGTAGCTACTGCGGAATAATACTCGTGTAGCATTCGTTTCGCTCCCACAAAATTTGATCCATTGTCTGAATAAATCTCCGTTGGCACTCCCCTCCGTCCAACAAAACGTTCTAAAGTATTTATAAAAGCTTGTGAGGTTAATGATGACGCTACTTCGATGTGTATGGCTTTCGTAGCGAAACACACAAATATTACGATAAACCCCTTGGAAAGCCTTGCGCCTCTGCCTACTTTACATGCAAGTAGTATCGGTCCTGCGTAATCTACGCCGATTATTGAAAATGGTCGACTGGGTGTTACTCTTGCTTCTGGTAAGCAACCCATTTGTTGTGTAGATTTTAACGTAGAATATCTGTAACAAGTAACACACTTCCGAGTTAAGTTTCGACACATTTCTCGCACTCCCAAAATCCAATATCTTTGTCTTGATAAAGCGGTTAAAAGCGAAGGTCCTGGGTGTAAATGTTTTTTATGTAAATGGTTGAGTATTAAACAACTAAATTGATGATTTTTAGGGAGAATCAACGGATGCTTAATATCATACGAACATTCTGAGTTTTCTAGGCGACCTCCAACTCTTAATACATTATTCGAATCCAGAAATGGTGCCAATTGCTTTATCTTCGAATTCAATGGCACATGTTTATATTTGTTCAAGGATTTAATGTCCTCGACGAATTCAGTTTGTTGAACATACCGAATTATTGTAAGTTCTGCGTAATTTAAGTCCAACACTCTCAATTGGATTGTCGATCTAACTTTCTCTTTGAAATTATAAATGAATTTTAGAATATAAGCTGTTATACGTATTACCTTTAGCCAATTTGAACATCGTGCTAATAAACGTGATATTGGATGTGAATTGTCAGAATTAATTGCTGCATGGAATGTTTTCATTTCGTTACTACGGGCTTCTTGTACTGTTTCGAACATTACTGATTTTGTTGGCCAATTCACCTCTGCTTCAGCTAACCATGTAGGGCCATTAAACCATAATTCGTTCTTAATCAATTTATCAGCCGGTACTCCTCTCGTTGCTAAATCCGCTGGATTTTCACTTCCCTTGACATGTCGCCACATAGCTTCTGGCATTAATGTGTGAATCGCACCTACTCGGTTGGCAATATAATTTTTCCATTTACGAGGGTGACTGTTTAACCATGCCAAAACCACCATTGAATCGGTCCAAAGCCAAATAGGTAATTGTTGATTATCGTACGCGTATATCACTGCTTTCACGAGCTTCGCTAGCAGGTGTGCTCCACAGAGTTCTAACCGAGGTAGACTTATTTGCTTTATTGGAGCAACCTTAGATTTTGCAGTCAACAAACGTGTTAAATATTTTCCATTAAATTTAGTTCTCACATAAACGGCAGCCGAATACGCCATCTCACTGGCATCGCTGAAGCCATGCAATTGTACATCATCAGTACAATCCCCACTAAACCGAGGTATTCTTATTTGGTTTAGTGTGTGAAATTGGTTGTACAATTTCGACCATGCTTCTTGAAGGTCTGTTGTTAATGGCTCGTCCCAAGATACCTTCCGCAACCATAAGGTTTGCATAAGAATTTTAATATTTATTATAAATGGATTTAACCAGCCTAAAGGATCGAAAATCCTCGATGCGATTGACAAAATATTTCTTTTAGAGCAAGCTGTATGTGGCATGTTAGTAATTTCAAATGAAAAATTGTCTTCTTTAGGATCCCAAAGTAAACCTAGTATATGTGGCATATTACCTTCTTCTCTGATTTGTGTCGTATCATTCGAATCATTCAAAGATGTGATGTTTGAATGCCATTTTCTCAATGAGAATCCGCTCTCCGAGAGCACTTGCATAATATTTCTCTTCAATTGCCAGGCCTGTTCTTCAGTTGCAGCTCCCGCTAACAAATCATCTACATAGAAATTTTTCTGTATAATATTTGATACCTCCGGATGAGTTTGCTTACAATCTTCTGATATTTGTTGTAAGACGCGGATTGCAAGAAATGGTGCTGATGAAGTTCCGTACGTTACAGTCAATAATTCGTAATGGATTATTCGATCGTTAGGATATTTGCGCCAAATGATTCGTTGGAGTGATGTATGCTTTTCGTTTACCAAAACTTGCCTATACATTTTCGCTATATCTGCGCATAAAGCTACCTTAAAACTTCGAAATCGTACTAATATTGTCCATAAAGTATCTTGCAATCTAGGTCCCACTAATAACTTTTGGTTTAATGATGTTCCGGTCGAGGTTGGAGCTGATCCGTCAAATACTACTCTCATTTTTGTCGTCGCACTTTTTTCGCGTAATACTCCATGATGTGGAAGATAGCAAATTTCTTTTTCACAGCCACCCGATTCATCCTGCATTGCTCGCATGTGGCCCAAATTGAGGTATTCCTGCATGAATTCTCGATACATTATTCCAAATTCTTGATTCCTACTCATCTTTCTTTCCATAGCTATTAGTCGCTGTAAGGCTATTTTATAGGATTCTCCCAATCGAGGCGAATCAGGTTTTAACGGTAATTGCACAATAAAACGCCCATCTTGATTTTTTGAATACGTCTCCTTAAAATGAGATTCGCAAGCTTTTTCTTCAGCGGTCCAAGGAATTTTATCGAGCATTTCTTCCTGTTCCCAGAATTTTTGTAGCGTTTGATCCAGCCTGTATTCATTAATAATGGTCATATGGAAGCTCTGTCGACCTGTCAATTGTTCGTTATTACTACTAATTGACATTCCCGCAATCACATATCCAAAGATTGTTTCTTGGGCGATAAGATTTTTGGTCACTTGAATTTGGTTCGGCTTGAGGATATGGAAGAAGTAGTCTGCTCCTAATAGGATGTCTATTTCACTTTTCTCACTAAATTTTGGATCGCTTAGTGGACAATTTGAGAGATGTTTAATTTCACTGATACTGATTTCACTATTCGCCGTTAACGTCGTAATTTTAGGAAGTACGAACACTTTTATTTTTAGACTTTCACTCATTTCAAATCGTGAATGAATTGTGAGTGATGTACTTCCCATGGTTGTGACATTGGACGTGGCAATTCCTTCTATACGTAGACGACAACTGTTAAGACTTAGATTCAACCTGTGTGCACAAGATTTGGAGATAAACGAGGCTTGTGACCCTGAATCTAGAAGTACTCTGCAAAAACTAATATGTCCAATTGGATTTTTCACTTTCACTACAGCAGTTGGAAGGATAGCACTTCCAATATTGCTTGTATTAACGATAATTGATCCTGATGAAACGGTGCTTGCTTCTGGTTGATTAGGTACTGATTTCTGCGATATTTCCGTGCCAACTGTAACAGTATTAACAACTGGGTTGGTATCGTGCAAAAGAGTATGATGTCGACGAGCGCACTTTAAACAACTCAATTTGCTTTGACAATTAAAAGCTCGATGTCGATCTGATAAACAATTAAAACAAAGGTGCAGCTTTGCTACCAATTCACGACGATCACTTGGATTCATGCTTTTAAATTTGTCACAATGGCATAAACGATGTGGACCCTTGCAGTGTAAACATTTTGCGGGAATAGACGATACTGGTTCTAATTGATGAGATTTAATTGCACTAGCTTTCGACGAACTTTGCTTCACAGGTGCACATGATTCTAGTGCATCACATCTGTCACTTAGAAATTTTGAAAATTCTTCATATGAAGGGTAATCTTTATCTACCGTTTTATGCGCCCAGGCCTCTCTTGTATCTGGATCAGTTTTATTCAAAAGAATGTAGATGAGCCACGGATCACGTTTTGTGGCTTCCCCGCCTAACGCCGTTATCCCTCTATTTACCTCGTCCGATCCATTGTACAGCTGTCGCAGTTTTTTAACAGATGATTGTTGCATGGCTGGTTGCTCCATAAACGATCTGATCAAAGAACTTAAGACGAGTTTCCCTTTGTCGTATCTTTCACATATTTTTTCCCATGCTTGAATATAATTAGCATCAGAAACCGTTATGTGCTTTATTAATTCGGCCGCTTCACCATCTAATTGACCCTTCAAATACTGGAACTTCTGTACATCGCTGAATCCCAATTTGTTATGGACAGATGCCACAAATATATCCTTGAAACTTGGAAAGTCTTCGTAGTTCCCTGAGAATTTAGGTAATCGTAACGTCGGCAATCGTATAGAACAATGAGGCTCTTCAGTTGTGTTCTGAATAGTTTGATTTAAGGACGATGTGTATGATGATGAGAGCGTAGCTAAAAACTCGTTTTGTTCGCGTAACAATCGAGACATCATCCCCTCAACTTGACTGCGCTCCTGATCGATTTTCTCCTTCTGAACTGATTGCAGAAATTTGGCCTTAACATTGAAATACTTAGTTTCATATTCAGCTAGCTCTGATTGAACCTCATGTTTTGCTAATATAGTTTCGCACTCCATAAACTCGGAAAACGCCCGCTCTAAATATTCTAGTCTCATCGCAATCTCAGTTTGCGGCGTTTTATCTGTGATTCTGTCTGCGAAGGTCACTAATCGGGTTATGCTGCTTTTTGCTAGTCCACGTTTAGCAGTAAACTCTTTAACCTCCTTATCTGACATTCTAACAGAATATTTTCTCCCTTTATTTTTTTTTTTTTTTTTTGTTTAACTAAGTATAACGTCGACAAATATTTCACTAACTTTTGATTTTGGTATGCAGCCTATACACAATACAACCTCAAGTAAACTAATTTGATTCTTGCTAAATCAACCGCAACGATTATGGATACACTATTCAATACGCTAAAATAATACTTGATGATTCTTGGTTTCACTTACCACGTTTGTTTCTGTGTTTTGCATCAGGATCCTTGCTGCAATTTTAATCACTGGATATGCCACTCCCTCGCTGGAGTTCAAATTCTGAGATTCACACCCGGAATTCAAACTCAATAATAATATCTTCTCACTGGAATCCAATTACCAAAATCCACTATGTATGTCACTCCCTCGCTGGAATTTAAATTCCGAGTTTCCCACCCGGAATTCAAACTGAATAATGTCACCTTACTGGAATTCAAATTCCGAAAATTCACTGTAAATGCCACTCCCTCGCTGGAGTTCAAATTCCGATATTCACACCCGGAATTCAAACTCAATATATTTATGATATCTTCCTTCGCTTGAATGATATTCACGAAAATGGAGTCTTATCGTCTTCGACCAACAATGGCGTCACCTCGTGTTGTTCAATGACTGATCATACGTATATGCAATTACTGTAAATTTTGGCTTCACTCTGTCGAGAATGCCGTATATTTCACTTCGCTGTTCTTAGTAGTACCGTAAATCCGGCTCGAAGGACCAAAATTATGTGCGAGCACAACCAAGTTACCAATTAACTTTTGAGTGGACTGTATTCTATTCACCGCGTTTTAATAAAATGAAACAAATTCAGATAAAACGTAATTACATAAATAATTTCAACGACAAACTTTATTTAATTTATATTTAATATTTTTTGATTTAATTTAGAACGAGAATTTATTTTATCACATTTACTAATAATTTAATGGCGACTCTTGGTTGTGTGTGCACATAAAAACTATTTACGACAGCTTCAACTTCTACTTTTTTCGTTCCTTTTGTACATAACATCGTGTTTTAACAATTATATTACTCTCTTTCCTTGCAATGTATTTATCTCTTTCATATAAAATTGAGCTACTATTCTAAAAATCTAGTACAAATATTGGTGATAGTTACAGCACAACATAAATTTTGTTTACATAATATGTCAAAATAAGAAAATATTTACACAACCAAGGTACTTTTGTTTACATTTTGTTCTTAAATTATTACATTTAATTAATTATACTTTTATTACAGCTTCACGAAATGAATATCATATAATTGGTTTACATAAAGTTTACAAGATAAGTAAAAATGATTTATTTATAAATAAGATGAATGACAAATTTTCCTTCCTTTCAGATGCATCACATCATTTCAGCGCGCTACATATTTCCGATTCGGAATGGATAGTTGGATAGCCAACATGATTGGATCTCTTATTTATTGGGTTGTGAAACCAGTGAATCATTTTTAATAGCGCGTTAAATAGTGTAAAAATTGATTTAATAAATGAGTTCTTGAGTGAAGCTGAATGTGTATTCTTGACAGGGTGTTTTTATGTTACCTATATATGATTATTTGTTGCTATCGAACAATTACAACAACAAAAAAGTAGGTCGACTCAAGTGACCCAACTTTGGAGTTTTTGACCTTGACCTTGATAATTACAACAACAAAAAGTAGGCCGACTCAAGTGTCCCGACTTTGAAGTTTTGCACTGAAGCGCCACGACTTTGGAGTTTTCCCCTGAAGCGCCCCGACTTTGGAGTTTTCGCCTGAAGCGCCCCTACTACTACTTGATTCAAATTATAGTTTTTTAAAAAGTGTTTATTTTGTGACATTTTGTTGGAAAACCAATAAGGTTACATATTCGCCTTATTTTCGTGCTGCTGTTCAACAAAATTTCAAACCCATCAGTAATTAGTCTTCAAGCTGAATTTGGAAAACCATCCACCAGTAATGATACATCATTATCTACGTTTTCATTGGTTATTCGAGCCGGATCCACAGATAAGTAAACATTTATTTTACAAATAAAGCCTAAATAAATCTGTGAGATTAATAGTGAATTAAAGTGAATAACAGTGAAAAAATGAGTGAATTAGAGGGTTTAAAGAAACAACGATCCACGTTCAGGGGCCTTTTAACCGGACTATCCAATTTTGCAAGTAGCATCACCGAACATTCTGGAGAAACAGTCGAAGGATTACGCTTAAAGTCGAGTCGCGCCAAAGAGCTTCTAGAAAAGATAATAGACCTAGAAGCATCGATATTTGACATTGATAGTCAAGTAGAATTAAAGTTAGATGAAGCCGAAGAAGCATATTACGTTACAGTGGCTACATTAAACGACTGGATAAAAAAACGTGGTCTTAATGAACTGAGTAATCCCACTAATGACACCAGTTTGAATATGTTGGCTATAAATACTGGCCAGGTGCGCCTTGCTAAATTGCAAATTCTCACTTTTTCTGGCGATTATATGGAATGGCAAAGTTTCTTTGACTTATTCCATTCCAGCATTTATAGTAGAGATAATATAAACGCTGTGCAAAAATTTTAATATTTAATGGGCTTGCTTAGAGGTGACGCATTTTCTTTAGCACGGCATTTTAAAGTTTACATTGAAGCATTAAAAAAGCTAAGGCAAATTTACGATCGTAAACGCGATATGACTATTGCTTTCATTCGTCACGTTATAGAACAGCATAATATAAATGTAACCAGTGCGTCTAACATACGAAAATTATTACATACCTCTGGTGAAGCGTTCCGTGGTTTAAAATCATTAGGTGACAGAGCCGAAGCCAGAGATCCTTGACTCATATATATATATATTGTTGTAAAAGCTGGATGAGACACGCAATTTATGAGCGCAAGAGAACACCGACAAGGACTTTCCAACCATCAATGAGTTTTCGATTTTTTGATTAAAAGAACCGACACATTTGAGTCGGTAAAGATGCATTCCGTTCGAACAGCAATGGGAAATGTAGCGGATAAACCGAGAAACATATTTACAGCTTCCCCCACAGAAGATTGCGTAGCGTGCAATAAGGGGCATCATAGGTTGATTGATTACCTTCGATTTTAGGAATTATCGGTTGAAGGTCGCAGAAATTTAATCGGAAAATACAAAAGAGATTTTAATTGCCTCAATCCGGGGCATACAGTCTACGACTGCAGAATCCGAGGCAGATGTCATCAATGTTATGAGAAGCAGCATAGTCTCTTGCAGTTAGATCAAAAACCAAATGTATTAACGACTAATACAGAAAATACAAACAAAAATATTGAAGAACCCTCGACTTTGACCGATCACACAAGCAATGATAAACTCGTTGAAAACCAAGGTTGCCCTATTGCAATTAAGGGTACATTGCAAATGGTGTTACGCACAGCAGTAACAAACCTATTAGAGGATCTTGATATACCACGTTCTTGCCGTGCATTCTTAGATACCGGCTCTCAATCTTCGTTCGTCACCGAATTGATGGTCCAGAAATCAGGCTTACCCAGAAGAAATTGTAGAGCGCTAATAGCGGGGATTGGCCAAGTGAACAGCCGAAAATCTCACGGGATTACTACATTGCGCTTAACTTACAGATTCAATTCCATTGAGCTAACCATTTTAGAGACAAGGAAGATACGAAACATCAGATAATTCTGTGACGAGACGACAAGTAGCAAATACGCCCATACGCATTGAATACGGTAACCTATGGATTGGCGTCTGTATCATTTATGGCCACTAGATGCTTAAAAGAACTAGCTACCTTAGACTAACAAAATTCTCCTGAAGCGTGCCGGGCCATAGAACAAGATATTTACGTGGCTGATCTGATGCCTGGCATTCCAACCTTATCTGGCCTGATGAAGCTGAAAGACGACATTTTTAAAATTTTAAGTAGTGGGGAATTCAACTTTTTCCCTAGAATCGAATGAACCACAAATGCGAAACCTATTAAATAATCCCTCCAATACCTTAAAGGTATTATCCGACCATCCCGAGCCATTGAAGGTGTTAGGAATAGCGTGGGATGCCAACTCGGATAATTTCATATTCCAGATAAATTTAAATGAAAAACAAATACACACCAAACGAATCTTTCTATCAGAAGCAAGCAAGATTTTCGATTCACTGGGGCTCCTATGACCAATTACAATTAAAATTAAAATACAATAATAATAAACTGTTCCAAAGTTTGTGGTTGCAAAAGAAGCACAATCTAAATGGGTTAACCTTCGAGATAATCTCTGCCAAACTCGAAAAATTTCCCGTTGCATCACCGCATCGACCAGATTAACCATAGACGGGTTTTGTGATGTTATATGCTCGATCACAGAGCTCTGAAGGATTTGTGACACACCTTATTTATATCAAGACCAAGGTGTCACCACTGAAACAAGTCAGCATAGCGAGACTTGAACTAATAGGAGCGGTGCTACTCAATCGATTGGTGAAAGAAGTTACTGAGATTTTATTAATAAATTCAGCCTCGGTAACGCAGAAATCATCGGCATTTACAAAAAAAAAAAAAAAAGATGGCGTCACGTCCCACCCCGACGAAATCCTGCCGACTGTGCGACTCGTGGGCAATCCGCTAAAGGAAATTTCAAAAAATAGATTGTGGTGAAATGATCCGGCATGGTTGGCAAAAGATGAACATTTTTGGCCGGATCAACCAGAGATACCAGAAACCAATGAAGAAATCGATGTTGACGTATACAACATTACCACTTTAAGGGCGGAAATCGAACCGAAATCAGAAGACGACGTCTTGCAATAGTTGAGTCGGAAGTATTCCAGCTCCTTCAAACTGATAAAAATCCTCTCATATGTGCTCAGATATCTCAACACTTTGAAAGCTAAGAAACATAAAGGAGAGATGCGAATTGGAGTACTGACACCTGCAGAACTGGAAGAAGCAAATGTATTGGCAAATGGTGGATTTTCCCGAAGAATATCAATCTCTACAACAGAATAAATCAATATCAATTAAAAGCCGTTTACTACAGCTAAATACATTCCTGAACAACGAAGGAATTATGAGGGTCGGTGGTAGACTACAAAAATCAGCATTGTCAGCACCAATCGCAACAACAATTACTTATGATGTGCACATCCAAAAGCATCATCCAGGCACACATTTATTGACGAGAGTCTAGTTCGGCAAAATTTTGGGTGATTAGCGGTAAAGACGTGGCGAAGAAAATATTCCGGCGGTGCATTAAATGTCTACGATGGAAGCCAAAATCCTGTTGCAGGATAGAATAACCACCAGCAGCACTCCATCAAGGGGGATTATGGGAAAGGGCAGTCAAATCAACCAAAACCCAAATCACCAGAACTATTAACGACACAATACTTACGCTTGAAGAATTCTCAACACTAATGTTGCAGATCGAAGGCATTCTAAACTCTAGGCCAATTTAGAGGCCAATAGAATTTCGTACTTTTGGTCATTTTCTAATTTGGCGTGCTATTCACCAATTACCAAAAGAAACAGCTGGGCAAAAATTAAATCCTCATACAAGATGGGACATCGTAAAAAAAATCTACCATCAATATCTGGAAACGCTGGCAATTAGAATATTTAACGACGCTTCAGCAGAGGTACAAATGGAAAACACAACACAAAAATCTGGAACTAGATGATGTCGTCCTGATACTGTAACGACAGACCATCGTTCGTCGTTCCATAGTTTAAAAAGTCAATACCCCTGACGCTCAAAATTGTTTATTATTTGCATGATGACGTAATGGATTACAACTGGGAGAAAAGAATTAATAATCGCGGGTAAGATATATTTTTTTTTAGGGCAACTGGATTATCCCGTTTCTAATGTTTGATTGGGAGAGTTCATTGTATTGATGTTGAAAAAAAAAGAAAACAAAATTTGGAATGCTCGCGGTAGTCAAAACTGTCTTTTGGATAATAAGAAGATAATTATTAGGTAGTAAAAATTATAAAATTAAGAGGGATCGCCAATATCGCAATTTCATGCTTGAATTGGCACAAGTAAAAAAATAAAATTAAATGTATTTAAATTAAGAATTGAAAGTTATTCGATTAATAAAAAAAAAGGAGTGTACAGTGCATATATAGTGTAATTAATGAAAAGACATTAAATTCTGTACCAAACTAATTATAAGAATTCATAATACACCTAAATATAATAATAATCTATTATTAATAAAATAATAATCTAATAATAGTAATATAACAATTAAACAAAAAGAAAATAAACAGTACTTAAGTGCATCGAACGAGAGTTAAAAGTGAAGGTATGGTCGCCAATACAAAACAAAAAGTTAAATAAAAAAGTTTAAAAACGCAAGGAAAACATGGTAAAACGTTTATACACAATACATGAATTCCTCGCATATTACAAATTAGGGTGACCACACGTAGTGCATTTGGTTTTTATAAAGTGGAGTGTGAAATGGAAAACAGTTGTACATATATGTAGGTGTTTTTATATTAAAATTTAAACAGCAATATTAATTAGTTGCTAAATAAACTAAAATTAGATAAAATTAATAAGATTAAAAGTGATTCACTGTGTATAAAAACAATCTAATAAAAAAAGAATAATAATAATAATTAATAGAATACACGTGAATATAACGATGCCACCATGTTGAACATCAAATCGGACAACGTGGTACAACTTGACCATTTTAATCTACTTCTGTATATTATATAAGCTAAGATTTTTATGTTTTTTTCCATTTATTTTATTTTATTTAATTACAACAATTTTATTTTATTTATCTTGAGATTTCTCAAGTGTTGGTTTAGGTTTAGATACTTCTTAACATCGATAGTTTTTATGAAGAATTATTATTTATTAATTTAGTTAGTGGGGTTAATGACGTCATTGGTAGTGTAAGAAAATGCTAAGAGAATAATTGATTGTTTACATTTTATTTTATTTTTATTGTATTTTGCCTAGTTTAATTGTCATTCTTAGTTCATAATAAACTTATTGTCTTGTTAACTAACTTTCAATTCTTTTAATGGTTAATTTTATTTTCTCGTTCTGCTTGAATTTTCCGCTTTGTTGATTTTCAGGATGAGAGGCTGATAGCTCTATTATGAGGATGATTAGGTAAGTGGCGAGCAGCCTGTCTTGGTAGGTTGATCTGTAGTTGCTTCGTACCTCCCGTCCTTTGCCTTTTTAGTTTTTTTCCTCGTTTTTTTTGTCCTACCTTCATGGTCCACTAGAATCTATTTATCTTTGGCAAACCCCACCCCACTCCCTGAGCCTTAGCCGGCAAAATTATTACCACGTCAAAGCTCTAAATAGGTTAACAGAAAATATTCAGTAACAAACGGCATTATTACGGAACCAGGTTCATCTTGGTCCCCGGCGATGCCGCTCAGTTTGTTACAATACATGATAACAATCACGTAGCTGCTCAATGGCTGATGGGGCGAGTCAAAAAACTATTTCCCGGTGATGACGGCTATGTTAGAGGTGCTGAAGTTATGACGAAAACGGTACATAATGAAAGCAACTTTCTCAGGTTTTTATTTTTTTATTCCGATTACATTGATTTGGTGCTTTTCCTCACAATACTAAATTATTAATAAAATACTGTACTATAAATAAATATTTTTATAAATTACAACTGTGTTAGGTAGTGAGTTTTGTGAAATTATGCTGGGTATGCTTATTTAATTATATGTAAATACATTTTATTTGAAACTACTTCGGTGTTAAGTGTCAGCTACACTAGTAAAATTTTCCTCTTCACTCTATTAGCTTTTTCGCGTTAACTTTTTTTTCACTTTCGTTTGAGCCTTCGATTGGTAAACACCAATATTAAGATAAATTCTGTGTGTAAAAAGCGGTTTGAAATGGTGTTCTTTGTTACCCATCCCAAATGACCGAAAAGGAGTATGAAGAAGCAGGTAACAAAATACATCAAAACATCTGTGCCATTTGTGAAGCAACACAATTCGACATTAAAAATAGTAGTACAGAGTATAAATCTCTGTTGTTACAGCGGCACATCGAAAAAAGCCTTATTTGGACAAACGAAAATGTGCAACGTGATTGGAGCAATGTGATGTTTACATGCGAGTCATATTTGTAAGGCACCCACAAAAGGTCCATGTTTACGATTGCTCCTCTTGCAAATTATTTGTAAAACTGGTCTTTTCACAAGAAACCTGAATGCTCAAATCATTGGTGAAATTATACCAAAATGGTTTGCTCTAGTAGTTTACTGAGAAACTATTTGGATGTGGAAACAACGATTGGATCTTCAAGAGGATAACGACCCTAAACATTGGAGTCGCCCTTGCAAAAAGAGCAAAAGGTTATAGAAACTTTAAATTGGCCGCCACATGTCCAGATGATAATTTGATTGAAAACGTCTTGGGTCTTATGAAGACAAAAGAATAGATGGAAAATAATAACAATTTACGTTCTAAAAAACATTTGGAAAGACTTTACTCCAGAATATGCGGTCAAATTATGTGAAAGCTGCGCTAAGAGATGTCATTCTATAATAGATAAAAATGGCGACTGGACCACATACTAAGATTCTGTAACGTACTGAACATACTGTATTTAAGTAAGAATTTAAATTCCGCTTGATCTATTCAATTTCTGGCTTGGTTAAGTTACTGAGCATTTGGCTCAGTTATATTAAAAGTCCAGTAATAGTTAACTTAACTAAGCAATTAAGTTTCAAAATCAGTTAAATAAAACCTTTATTCATTGTTATTTTAATGTTTAGCAAAAGTTATCTTAACCGATCAATCAGTTCATTATTTTGTTGACGTTAAACTACTCGATTGGTTATATACACATTACCGTTGCAGTTTCCTTTAACTGAGCAGGGGTCGTATTCTCGAATTCCAAAACAATTTTCCACATGTGGACATCTGTCAAAATCTATGTAATTATTGACGTTTTCGTATATGCCCATTCGGAAATATTTCCTTAGTAAAAATTCCATAGCGAATTCAAAAATACAGGAATTTAAATTTCCGAACGTTTTTATGAATTTTGACAGATGTCCACATGCGAAAAATGGATGTGGAATTCGAGAATGGGGCCCCAGGGGCTCTATTCTCGAATTCCACATCGATTTTCCACATGTGGACATCTGTCAAAATTCATAAAAATTGAAGTTTTTCGGTAGTAAGGGAATATTTCCGAATGGGTATAAGCAGCTGGAAAAAATTCCCCATATAGTAAAATGTCCATGCTGGATGTTTTATATACGAATTACAATTTTCGAACGTTTTTGTGTGAACTTTGACAGATGTCCACATATTGAAAATGGATGTGGAATTCGAGAATAGGTCCCCAGGTGTTTAAATAGTTCGGTAACGTAAAATTTTAGTTGAGCTATATGGGTAACAAGGTTAATATAACTTTGCAAAAATAGTGAACTCTTAGTTTGAATTGACTTAGCCAATGTAGTATTAATAACCAAGCGCTAAGTTGATTGAAAAATAATCCATATGCTTAATTAGTTTAACCATTGTTTTTGTTTGTAATTACCTAGATTTTTTTAGGATTACGGGTACAAAACGTTGTATTAGACATAAAAGAATTGTCTCCTATTCAGTTGTTTATAAATGATTTTATTTTATTGATTGTTATCAATACAACGAAAATATTAATAGATAAAGGTCACAAGGCGAAAATTTTCCAATATTAGGTTTTCTTTACCCAATACACCATAAATAATCCGGAAAAAGTAATAAAAACAAAGAAAACACTAATTAAAAATAAAGCAATAAATAAAAAATCATCGAAGGTTAGAGAGTTTTTCGGAAGATGTTTTTTTTTAATAAGAAATACGAAAGTTTAATTGATTTTTTCCTTTTCATGTTTAGGACGCGTTTTTTGTAATGAATTAGAAAAATGTTTGTAAAGTATGAAAATTTACGGTTGATTGTTAATCGGTCTTTTTCCTTTTTATTATAATTACGATTTTTATCAAAATTCAAATTGAGAAATATAAAAAATGGGCAAATGTAAAATAAATGCATTAAAAAGGAATTGTACTGAGAATCAAGAGAGGGAGGAAAATCAATGAACGGGAGTAGAGAGAGAATTAATAACAGCTTAAACAATTTTCTGCTACAAATTTTACCGAATGAATTTTTCCCCTTTTTATCATGAATTTTTATAAAAAAAAGTGAGTATATTCATTAAAATAAGTGAGAGGCTTGAATTTGAAATTATTCATAATAACGAATAAATTATTTTAGAGATGATTCAATACTACCCAACATACAATTATTTTAAGAACATAATTAAATGACTGGGGAAACACGGTTGGGCCTTTAATTTAACACTTTTATTCCTCAAACAATAAAATCGTATAAACGATCGTAATACTTAAATTAAAAATACCACTAAAAAAAAATCTCACCTGAAAGTTAGTTGTATGAGTTGAAGTTTCCAAAGCATAAAAAAAAGTAGTTAAAGCATAGTGTTAATAAAGAGACACTCTGCGATTTAATATAACGAATTTAGTGAATTTTTCGAGTTTGTCTTTATCGACACCAAGTGGCAGTAAAACTAAACGAAAAATTGCTGACGAACATCGAAGTTTCCAAGAAAACTGGGAATTGGAG
Organism: Tipula vernalis; assembly: GCA_958295665.1. Lineage (NCBI taxonomy): Eukaryota > Metazoa > Arthropoda > Insecta > Diptera > Tipulidae > Tipula > Tipula vernalis. The sequence continues at coordinate 193,452,456 of OY282559.1, forward strand.
TATTTTTACTCTAAAGAAAATGATGAAATCATCTGCTTGATATGTAATAGTGCTATTAGTGTACCAAAATTATATAACGTTAAACGTCACTATGAGCAACATAAATCAAAATATAATAATTACGAAGGATTAATGATACATGAAAAGTTAAAAGAGTTTAAATTGGGACTGACAGAACAACAGTTCATGTTTACTAAAGTATCACAAGAAAGTGAAGCGGCGGTGCATGCTAGCTACATTTTGTCGCACTTGAAAGTTAAACGAAAATACCGTTGTGAAAAGAGTTACTGATATGGCCAGAAATTTAAGTGATCAGATTAAAGCAAAATCATCTTGTTTCGAAGCATTCTCCATTGCCTGTGATGAGAGTACGGACTTGGGGGTGTTGCACAGTTAGCTGTTTTTTTTTCAAGCGTGCGACACAGATTTCAACATTTACGAAGAATTATTGGAACTAGTACCGATGCATGGCACTACTACAGGAGAAGATATATTTAATTGCGTTTATGAACTTCTGCAAAAATACAATGTACCTCAGTCGAAATTGATTTCTGTAGCAACAGGTGGAGCTCCTTCAATGACCGACAACACCAACGGTTTTGTAGCATTTCTACAAAAAAAAAACTAAGTGAAATATATGACGGGTCCAAGATTCATCATATCCATTGCATTATTCATCAGGAAGTATTATGTACGAAAGTAATAAAAATGGAAAATGTGTTGAAGCCTATAAAAAAAATTATCAATTTCATAAGATCTCGAGGCTTAAATCAACGACAGTTCTCTAGGTTTCTAACTGAATTAGAAAGCGAATATTCTGGTTTGTCATACTATACCGATGTATGTTGGTTATCGTGCTCCAAGGTTCTTAAAAAATTTTGGGATTTGAAAGAAGAAACATGTCAGTTTTTAATATCCAAGAATCAAGACATCACCTTGTTTTCTGATAAGGTGTGGTTGCAAGGTTTATCCTTCATGGTTGATATAACGAAACACTTATCCGATTTAAATTTGAAACTATAAGGGCAGGATCAGATAATTACCAACATGTGTGACCAAGTTAATGCATTCAAATGTAAGCTAGTTATTTGGGAAAACAGTTGAAAAATGAAAATTTAATGTATTTTCAGACATGTAATATGTATTAATCCAGTTTAGGTGAAACTGCATCATATGAAAAATGCGCGGAAAAAATTTTAAGCTTAAGAACTGAATTTGAAACCAGATTTGCTGTTTTAATTCGTTGAAAGACAAGTTTTCTTTGTTTTCTTCAATTTTCTCAATAAATATAGAATCAGTACCTAACCTTATGCAAATGGAGGCTATCGATATCCAGTGCGATTCTAATTTGAAGGCAAAATTCATTGAAGTTGGAGTGTCTGAATTTTACAAATGTTTCCCAGCCAGATTTGAAAACACTCGAAGATTCGCATATGGAAGTATATCCATGTTTGGAAGTACTTATCGGTACGAACAGATATTTTCTCTTATGAAAGGAAATAAGTCTCCAATCAGATCAAGAATTACTGACAATCATCTCGGGTCAGTTTTAACGTTCGAGCGGGGGCGCAGCCGTCAAATTTACGGCGAACTTATTAATTTTCTAATGAATTTTCTAATGTGCAGGTATTTTTGAAATTAAATTATCGAATGCCTAAAGAGAGGATAGAAACCTCAGCATCAATGAAATTCAACAATTGTCAGACTGTTACAAGTAAGCTTCACTTTTTAACAAAAATTATGTGTATTGATTGTGCGAATATATGTAAATGAGTCCAATTCTGACTAAAAAATTGTTTTTTCTTGTGTTTTTATTTATTTATGTTTGTTTATTAATAGTTTTGCAAATAAAATATTTTTTTCTCCGATCGTAGGAAAAAATATATCTTTCCGTTGTTTTTTCGAAACGAAAAGCTCATGATTCCAGTATGTTATATTTGTTGCTAAGCAACAAGTAATAATAGTACGGGAATATTTTTTCTGGCATAGGCCGGGAATATATTCCCGTATGGATTTTTAATTGTTTAGAAGAAATAAAAGTACACTTATAAGGTCAAACGCATTTATTTATTTTAATTTAACAGTATACATAATAATCAATTTTTATTTGATAAATCTATGCCAAACTAATTAAGTGTTAGGTATAGGAGTTTAATTTACTTATTTGTAATATTAACGGTTATCGGACAATTAGTACAATTATTGAACATTGGTGGATTAGTAGTATTGCATCCCAGCATTGTTGTTCATGTATTGCTATTAAAATCATTAACATTATTTGCATCGGCTGTTTCATTATCCGTTGTATCGAAAATCTTATGAGCAACTTCAATTTTATTGATAATGGATTCATCGATGTGCCCTTCAGCAACAGTCGATGACTTCCATCCTCCAAATCTTTTTAAGCATGTCAAATCTGCGCCATTATCAACTAAAATTGTCGCAGATGAACGGCGGAAACAGTGCCCTGTGTATTGTTTTGCGTCTGGCAATTTTAAAAAAGTAGCAACAATTTGTGGCATTTTACCAAACTGATGTATGCCAACTGCTTGTGTGAAACCTTTACCATTTGTGTATTTAAAAAAAAAACGTAAAGAATTGGAATCTTTTGGACGCGAAGTTATATATTTTCTGTAATATTCTAAATAAGTTTCGTTTACGATAAATGATCGTGGTTAATTTGTCTTATTATTCGGGATTTTAATTAAAAGTTTAGATCCCAAATCACTAATGTCAGTAATTATCAGTAATTTCCATGCGGGCTAGTTCATCCCGTCGACAAGCACCAGCGATTCCAAAAATTAACGCAACCTACAAAAAACAATCATAATATTACATACAAAAAAATATTGCAGTGTGAATTGTATTTTATCCGAAAACATATTTGAATTTAATGTGTAAATACAAATAATAATCGTTTTAAATACCTACATGCTTACTTTAGTAACTAGGAACGAATCATCTGAAGCTTCCAAATTAATTGTTGAACATATTCCATAGTTAATATTTTAGATTTCTTCGCTTTATATCCGTCGGATTTGCGTTTCAAGAAGACACGTAATTTTTGGTATTTTTCAATATCCACATTATTTTTAACCACTAGCATCGACCTGATCATTGAGTAGTTTGACCATAATGTGGATGATTTCAATTTTGTAGATAAATCAGCGAAATACGCCAGAATGACGTTTTCCGAAAATGATTTGATGTGTTTAGATTGACGATAATCCATAAAGCGTTTATAAGCATTTTCGTATTTTTCCTTCGATTTTTGCGGGAGTAAATTACATGTAGCTGAATTAGCTGCTCCCACTATATGCGGCGGGGTACAAGATAAGGATAATTCGCTTTCACTGTCCATATCCCTTAAATTTCGTTCACACGTTTTTTATAAATCAAATAGGTACACAAACTTGACAACTTTTTAAAAACAAAATGTATTTATGTCTTATGATGTCGTGGCTAACTAAGCAATAATTTTATGTTATTTTCGATTTTTTACTTTGTTTTGATTTCTTAATATGATAATTAATGAATAATACTAAAAATTATTTTGGGTTTATATTCGTTTTAAAGTCCGATCGGAGAAAAAATAGTATGTACAATTCGGAGGAAAAGTGCATTCCCGGACTCCCGTGGTTGCCGGACTCGGCTATCGCCTCGTCCGCCAATTTCCACTATCGTCCGGGAATGCAGTACTTTTCCTCCTAATTATACAATATACTATTTTTCTTTAATTATTAATAATTACCAACTCTGTGTTATAATAAAATAGTGAATATTTGTTGTAAACTGTGTGACGAAAAATTTGCTGCGCGCGCTCGCTCGTGTTAAAATAGAATGCGCGCCCGCTCGAAGGTTAAAATTAATCACTGCAAACAAGATCGCCCCCGAAGTAGAAAAGATGGGTGCAGGGAAAAGATGCCAAATATCTGGGAAAAAATATTAATTTTACCCCTTTTTTTATACTTGTTTTTTTGTGGCCCACCTAAATTTTTAAATTCTTTATTTGGTCCGTGTTAGGATTTGAGTTTGACATGCTTGGTGTATGTTTGTTGGTTTTGGTCAAGCTTGTAGTATATTAGTATTGGTTTTGGTGTATGAAAAGTCAAAGTAGAGTGTGCGTGGGTTTTTTCGTGGTTCGATACGCATAAAATTTCGGTATGAGAGTATTTTTCTTTTGCTTCATGTTTAGAATTTTTTTTTTAATGTGTGTGTGTGTGGTTGTGTGTGTGTGTGGTTGTGTGTGTATGGTCAAGCGATTACGATAGCAACCAATAGAGGTTTCATTTTTATGGAAAAATTTTTGAAATGGCAAAAAACTATATCGAAAATGAAAAAAGAACAAAAGATATGTCAGTCAAGTTTGGTGTGTTGATGGTACTAGACAGACGCGTACTATCAAAAACATTCATTATGTTTTTTCTATAACATTTTTTTTTGTGTTATAAATAATTAAATTATTGCTGTGAAGCTTTATATTTTTTTTTTGCATAATTATATTGTTATCGTGTACAAATTCATTAATTTTTTTGTTATAATATTATTAGTGCCGTGTGGAGATTGATAATATATTTAGTGCCGGATGGCTTTATTTTTTTTATAAAATAATGTTATGTAATACGGCATTACATATGGCTCATGAATATTTTCTGAAAACGAAAAAAATCTAATAAGTAATCATTAGTAAATATAATTGTTAAACAAAAAAAAAACTTAATTAACTTCAACAGTGTTTTGTGTATTAGCTGCTTCTTGGAAGAAAAGAAATAATTTCATTGTTCATTGAAATAAAGCGAGAGATTTTGTTAAAAATCTTTGAAAACCTTAAAAATCTCATTTTTGAAAATATAAACAGGGGTTGTTATATATAAATGGATCTAAAGTGATATAAGAAAAAAAAATCGAATTTTCTTTGGCGTTGGAAAGTTTTCGTTGGGTATTAAAATGATTATTTTCTTTAAAAAAACATGTAAATGAAATATTGAGACAGTATAACGTGTTTGGTTATAAAAAAAAATACAATTTTTTGATATACATACATGTGATGTTTGTGGTCCACGGTAATTCACAGTAAAACATACCAGCCATATTGCGGATAATTTTGTGTACAAAGAAATAAAAGACCGTATTAATCGAATGTTAGAGAGTTCATGAAGTGATTGGGTTTGTGGGAAAAAAAACTCACATCAGGAAAAGTCATAGATCCAGTGAAGGTCGAGCCGTGCCCTGCCAATCAAGCGAGTGCGTGCACATGTGTTTTGCAGCAACTCTATCAACCAAACGGTGGTGTGAACGTGACAGAGCGGAATCTTGCGTCGGTGGCGTAAGCAGATCGGGCCGATCTCAGATAAGGTATTGTGTCGAATTTTCATTTATTATATTTTCCTTTCATTATACCATATATTCTTTTTCATTATATAACGTTCTGGGTTTCAGCTATTGTGGTGGCGTGATCATACACATAAAATCTCGTATTTCGTTTAATAATTTATCATATCAGTTATTCGAAAAAAATTTCTCTCGAATCATTTTTTTTCCGTTATTGCAAAATTGTTCTATTCAGTTTTTCTTACATTAATTTCCATATATCTATCTGATCATATTAAATACTAACGTTACATTCCTTTTGGTTTTTGGTAATAATTCATAATAATTCCTTTGTTTTTTTTAATAGTGAGTGCTTATTGTTTTAGTGAATTTTCTGCGTGTGTTTTTTTAGAATTTCCTTTTTTTTATTTACTGTCATTTTTTTCGGTTTTTGAAATCATGTTCGGTCACACCATGGGGAGTGATTCCTGGTGGAGCGATTGAATGTGTTGTGAGGTGAGGTCCTTTCGGCAGGTCGGTTTTCCATCTCTTTTCGGTCGTGTTGGTCACTTTGGCAGGCTGTCTAAGGGAGCAGCACGATACATGTGTTAGTTGGTTCTTGGAGGTGACGGGTTCTGTCCCTTTAGGTAGTCGAGTGATCTGTTGTGAAGGCGCCCTTCCATATATAATCGGCATCGGTTACCGCCGCGACCGGAAAGCCAATTCCGGTAGACGGGACGATGGTAAGAGGACCTTCGCAGCGAACTGGTTGGGGATCGAGCTGGACAGGACTGTCATCTCGAACGACTACACCTTAATTATCATTTGCTTTAGCTTCTAAGGGCGTGGCACACAATGCTTCGTTTTTCTTTTTGTTTGTTATTTTGTGATTTAAATACCTTTTCTCATGCGGTTATTCAAGCATGGGATTATGTATGGAAAACCCCACGACATACCGAGAGCTTTAACCAGCTACTAGACCGCATCAGACCTCTGATCCCGTGTCTGATAACGAAATCTTAGGATTTTGTTACACCGACGGGCGTAATAAAAAATAAAAATTATTCTTATATTTCTTACCTATATATGGTATGTGCGTATGTAGAATTACGCCAGTTCAAAACCAACTCTAATGTACTAAATCAGTACATTAGTGTTGGTTTTGGCCGATTGCAAAAGACAAATCTTTTCCTTCGAAACAATACACATATACACGCAAACAAACAAATACGTAAGTAAGTGAATTTCACTTACAACGCTCTCGGATATAACGACATTTCGCTTATAACGTCGGAAATTTGAACTGATTTGTTATGTTACTCATATAATTAAAATCCATATATTACGACATTCGGTTATAACGACGGATTCTCAATGTCGTTATAAGCGAATTACACCGTTAGTAATTCGTCATGTCATAGTATCTAATAATTAACGGTGTTCTTGCCAATAGTAGAATTAAAAATGGGAGCAATTTACATTTAATACGTAATGCATACAAATGCTCCATGCGTACATATACCATTATCATTCAATGCATTCTATCTTTATAGTCAATTGTATACATACAACTTGATCTGTTCTTACAGATTTAGAAATATAAATCTATTTATCTTTTGATTACTCTTTTTTTGTGTAATTGATAGATCAAGCCAATAGATATTTAGATAGATCAACAATAGATCTAACGAATATAGATCAGTTTTGTGCCTGTGATAAATGCAATTCTGTATATAAATCTGATAGTCATAAAACCGGCTCATCAAATATACTTTCTGCAACATCACCTGTAGAAAACTTCTTTATGCCTACACAGCCAATATCCTCAACAATGAAAGCAAATATTTTCAGAAGTTGTTGTGAGTTTCTGAATTAAGATTTGGATCCCATGGAAGCTACAGCTGGAGAAGGTTTAAATCACTGCTTTTACAATTTTTGAATTAGGTGCGAAACAAAAAAAAATCAAATTTTGATATTAATGCAGCTTTACCCCATCCTGTGACAATATCACGAAACATTAAAGAAATTACAAGTGCCATTAGAAATCGGGTCAAAGATGTAGCATTTAAAGCTTCAAAAACTGGCGGAGAAATAACAACTGATTTATGGACATACAACCATAATCGAATTACTTACATCGGAGTAACATTTCACCGGTGTGAAGTTTTTGGACACTTATTTTTTGGGACAAAAATTTAAGCGAGTGTACTGTGAAGTTTTTGGACAAAATTCAGATTTTAGAAAAATTAAGTTTATGGACATGTCTTTATGCGGGTGTACATCCTTTAACAGTGTATTTAACGAAAATAAGTTATTTAAATAAAATAGGCCTCAAATATTTCGTAACATTCTTTTCTAATTTTCTTTTTAATAAATCAACGAATTAAGCGCCATTTTGAAATCTTCATATGAGCCGTAGGGCTTTTGCAAAAAAAATTTGAAAGTTAACAAATCAACGAATTTCGTTTGGAACAAAGACGTTGTTCTCTATTATACCAAATAGCACGAATCTCAGAGATTGGCTCATATAGTGACCATGTAGGTTGTAAAGGGCATACATTGCGGAATTCAATACACTCGGTACCATTTCGATATGAGCCGTTGGGCTATTCGTTTGGAACAAGGACGTTGTTCTCTATTATACCAAATAGCACGAATCTCAGGCTGGCCCATATACTGACTATAAAGGTTGTGTAGGGCATACATTGCGGAATTCAAATCACTTAGTGCCATTTCGATATGAGCCGTAGGGCTCTTGTAAAAAAAATTTTAAAATGAACAAATCGACGAATTTCGTCTGGAACACGGACGTTGTTCTCTATTATACCAAATAGCACGAATCTCAGAGAGTGGCTCATATAGTGACTGTATAGGTTGTCAAGGGCATACATTGCGGAATTCAAATCACTAAGTGCCATTTTGATATGAGCCGTAGGGCTCTTGCAAAAAAAATTTGAAAATTAACAAATCGACGAATTTCGTTTGGAACAAGGACGTTATTCTCTTTTATACCAAATAGCACGAATCTCAGAGATTGACTCATATAGTGGCCATACACAGCTGGAGAAATAACTTTAATTTTTAATGCAAGCTTTCCATTATGACTTATGTAAAGCAAGTTATTATTAAATTGTAAAGAATGATTGCGTTAAAATAAATTTTAATGCAATTATGAGGATTTCTAAAGCAGTATTTGCATCAAAAAATATTTTTAATACAACTATTAAACATTTTAAAGCAACCTGCTCAAATTTAAAAATTATACCGACATAAAATTCGCTAAAACAAGCGGACTAAAATTTATATATGAATAATAAGATCATACACGAGTTTTACATTACTGGTATAAAATTCACTAAATCAAACCGACTACATGACATATAAGCAGCTTTAGTTTTCCGGATTCGAAAATATCTATTATGTTTTAAAGTATGCTTTTCAGTTCTTAATTTATAAGTTATTATCCATCTGAAATTTCGACCCTCAACCTCAAGGCACCAAAAACAAAGAACCACCCCGGAAAAACAAACAAATAATCGCTAAAATTACGGAGCTTTTAATGCAACTTGCTTTAAAATTTAAAACTTCTAAAATATTTTATTAATGCAGTATTTGATAAATTTTAATCAGTTGATTGACGGTTCTCCTACAATTTGCTTTATATTCTAATGGAATGTTGCAGGTTGCACTAAAATTTAAACTAATTGCTGTGTTACAAATCAACGCAATATGTATCAAACTAATTTTTAATGCAAGCTTTGTATCATTTTGTAATAAAGCCTTGCACTAGACCTACATGTAATGCAATTTGCATTACATAAGCAATATTTTTTCAACTGTGTATATGTGGTAAAAGGCATATATTGCGGAATTCAAATCACTAAGTGCCATTTCGGTATGAGCCGTAGGGCTCTTGCAAAAAAATTTTGAAAATTAACAAATCGACGAATTTCGTTTGGAACACGGACGTTGTTCTCTATTATACCAAATAGCACGAATTTCAGAGATTGGCTCATATAGGGACTATATAGGTTGTAAATGTGCCATTTCGATATGAGCCGTAGGGCTCTTGCAAAAAAATTTTGAAAATTAACAAATCAACGAATTTTGTTTGGAACAAGGACGTTGTTCTCTATTATACCAAATAGCACGAATCTCAGAGATTGGCTCATATAGTGACCATATAGGTCTCTCAAATCACTAAGTGCCATTTCGATATAAGCCGTAGGGCTCTTGCAAAAAAAATTTGAAAATTAACAAATCAACGAATTTTGTTTGGAACAAGGACGTTGTTCTCTATTATACCAAATAGCACGAATCTCAGAGATTGGCTCATATAGTGACTATATAGGTTGTAAAAGGCATACATTGCGAAATTCAAATCACTAAGTGCCATTTCGATATGTGCCGTAGGGCTCTTGCAAAAAAATTTTGAAAATTAACAAATCGACGAATTTCGTTTGGAACAAGGATGTTGTTCTCTATTATACCAAATAGCACGAATCTCAGAGATTGGCTCATATAGTGGCCATATAGGTCTCTCAAATCACTAAGTGCCATTTCGATATAAGCCGTAGGGCTCTTGCAAAAAAAATTTGAAAATTAACAAATCAACGAATTTTGTTTGGAACAAGGACGTTGTTCTCTATTATACCAAATAGCACGAATCTCAGAGATTGGCTCATGTAGTGACCATATAGGTTGTAAAGGGCATACATTGCGGAATTCAAAACACTAAGTGCCATTTCGATATGAGCCATAGGGCTCTTGCAAAAAAATTTTGAAAATTAACAAATCGAAATTCGTCGATTTGTTAATTTTCAAAATTTTTTTGCAAGATCCCTACAGCTCAATGTTAAAGGATGTACACCCGCATAAAGATATGTCCAAAAACTTAATTTTTCTAAAATCTGAATTTTGTCCAAAAACTTCACAGTACTCTCGCTTAAATTTTTGTCCCAAAAAAAGTGTCCAAAAACTTCACACCGGTTAGCATTTCACTATATTTTTGAAAATAATTTATTTAATAGATGTTTATGTGTTCGCCAGTTATCTGAAGAAAACAAAAACAGTTGAATACATACAAACCGAAATTTTATCGACCTTACGTTTTTTTAAAGCAGCTGAACATTTAAATAATTGAGTATTTGTTACTGACAGAGGGGCGAATATAAAGTGCTTGAAATTCTTTTGTCAGACTAAATTGTTTTGGCCACTTTTTGAACATTGCAGTACACAAATTTCTTGATGATGGATCGTAGGATAAAATAAATAAAATTTTAATGATCTACAGAAAACTAGTATGGTATTTTGAAAAGGCTAGTTTACAAAGTTTATTAGAAAACAGATTTCAGCATGATGTGTCTACTAGACGGAATGCGACATTGGTAATGATTCAGTCAATTGTTAACGCGTGGAATACTGTAAATGATATATTGGGCGAGCGTAATGAATTACATCGAATCGAGGAACCATTCAAACATGCCTCAGATGAAGTCGAAGGAAGTAATTATCCAACTTTATACTTAATTGTACTACTAAAAATCAAGATACTTGCACATTTAAACGGACTTACTATTAATGACGAATGGGTTCGTTCGTGATGCTAAAACTCGTGGGCTAGAATAAATGACTACGTTGAACTTGAAAGTGGAGCATTATGTTGCAGTTTTCTTTCATCGGTTTCTTAAACGTCTGAATATGATCGATGAGATAAATAAATGTACTACATATTGTTGGGTAAGTGATAAATTAGCCTCTTACATAAACGAAGAGCTTACCCCTAGTGCCGCGTCTGGTAAAGTTTCTCTAAATATATGTCCGCCAATGAGCTCAATCTTATCTGATTTTGTCATTTATGACGAAGAACCGACACACTTAAAAACAGATTGCTTATGTAATGTAAATTGCATTACATATAGGTCCAATAGAAGGCTGGAATACAAAATAGTACAAAGCTTGCATTAAAAAGGATTTAATTACTGTTGTTACCAATTCATTAAATAACATGAATCATACAACAGTTCATATAACAAATTTATGCATTAAATAATTTGTTCTTTATTTGTGTTGTGTCACACAACACCCTTTTTCCGGCCAAGCCAATTTTAAATTCTTACTAGACGTTATACTTTTATTGTTTCTTTGTATAATGTAATAAATTTTGTATAAAAAGACAAGCAAATGAAATATAAACTTCAGAATAGATTTACCTTCAATCGTGTGTCTTTCTATTCCGAAGATTATTAAGACCCCACCCAGTGGTAATCTTATGTAATGATCATTAAATATAACAAGTTCTAAGCAGAGGCGAGAACTTTACAATTACTAATACAGCAATTACATTAAATTTTAGTGTAACATTCCATTAGAATGTAAAGCAAATTGTAGAAGAACCGTCAATCGACTGCATTAGAATTTATCAAAGACTGCTTTAATAAAATATTTTAGAAGTATTAAATTTTAAAGCAAGTTGCATTAAAAGCTTCATAATTTTAGGGATTTTTATTTTTTATTTTTCTGGCGTTGGTCTTTATTTTTAGTGCCTTGATGGCTGGTCTCCGCTTACGTATTTTTCTCTTGACAAAAAATAAATGACAAACGGCTCGTGACATTTTTTGTATAACTACTAACATAAGGAATATAACTAATTTCTCTCTTTGAGAATAAGAAAACGTTTGAATTTGGTTCGTTTTTCGATTAATATAATTTTTGGCCTATTATTTTTGTATTCCACAGTTTATTATTTATGTTTTATTTTAATTACACAAATTTTATTATATTGAATTTTATTACACAATATTTTCACCTAAAATTTATTAAAAGGACAAAATTGAGTCAAAAAAGAATGAAAATTTCATTTTAATTGTCAAAATATTCAACATGAAATTGAGCATAAAATACAATTTATGTTCAAATGGCACAACGTCATGTCAAAAATATTGAATATTCTGATCTATTTCTCTCTTGACAAAATTTCAATGCGCATGCTCAAATCCATTTTTGTGTATGTGTTTTGCAAAATGTACTAAAAATTGTCACGAGAAAAAAATGGACTAGATTTTTTTTTTGTCAAGAGAAAAATACGTAAGTGAAGACCAGCCATGAGGGTCGAAATCTCAGAGAGCAGTTTACTTTAAAAAACCAAAAATTCATCTTTCCATTGGTGGGCTATTTCACTTTATAGTTACCTAAGGTAATAAATTATAAATTAATGATACTGCGTAAAGTAGGACGGTAAAAGTAAACTGCGAAAGAGTTGGGAGTGCCTTGAGCCCCAGAACAGATTGCATAGATTAAAACCAAAAAAAAAAAAAAAATTAACTAAAAAGCTTACCTTAAACATAATAGACTTTTTTGAATTCAAAAAACCTAAATATTTTATTCATTATTTAGTCGGTTTGATTTAGCGAAATTTATATCAGTTAATCCACTTATTTTAGTGAATTTTATGTTGGTATAATTTTTCAATTTGAGCCGGTTGCTTTAAAATGTTTAATAGTTTTATTTAAAAATATGTTTAATGCAAGTACTGCTTTAGAAATCTTCATAATTGCGTTAAAATTAATTTTAATGCAATCATTACTTTACAATTTAATAATAGTTTGTATTACATGAGTCATAATCCAAGGCTTGCATTAAAAATTAAAGTTATATTTTTAAGTGTACCATACACACTAAACGAATTAGAAAAAGCTAAATGAATAAGAAATATATAAGCAACAGAAGGTTATTAACGACGAGAATTTCAATCTATTAAATTGGTAGCAGGAGCACCAAACAAATTTTCTAAAATTGTTTTCGATAGCGCAACGCATCCATGCGATCAGAACGCCTTTTCTTCACATCAGAGAATATTATTTCTGATAAGAGAAGTTCAATTGATCCCGATCTTGTGGATGATATTTTAGTATCTAAAAGCTGAAGAAGAGCTGAGAATTTCTAATAGTTTCTGTAACAAATATAACATTTACATTTATGTAGGATACTAGTAACATGTATGTATATATATATATATATATATATATATATATATATATATATATATATATATATATATATATATATATATATATATATATATATATATGGTGGTTTGGCGTCTGTTGGAGGGAGGGACCAAAGTTGAGTAGATTAATCTACCACTTCCATAACCTTCCAGTAGGGTGCGCATCACGTGAGCGGTTCTGGTCATGTCATTAGGCAGCTTCTTGATAGGTACAATTGTGTAAGGGGTAACCTGTTCACAATTCGCAAGTGTACGTGCTGCCTCCTCGTGGCAACCACTTGTAACTAAGGCCATTTGGCAGAGGCTAAAGAACGATGCTAAAGGAGAACACCTTGACAAAAAAATCCATATCTAAGGTGGAAGAGCAATTACCTTCTACTAGGATAGCTACTCGTAAGCTGCAATATTTTGTTTTCCAATTTCGTGTGTGTGTGTTTTTTTGAAACGTTTATAAAATGATCGCCCTGTTTGCTCAACATAGAACATTTTACAGTATTTACAAATTAATTTGTATACTCCTGTATGTGGTTTTATTGGGCTTGGTGTTAATCTCCTGTTGCAGTTATTCTTTGTTTTGTGTTCTAGGATATATCCAGCCTGCTTTAATGGTTGTTAACAAAATAAAATGGTTGGTTGTAGTCGGTTATGATGTTAGAAGTGCAATGATAGTTGTATTGCTTTCACCAATTCAAATTACAACAACAATCGTACTAGATAGACCAAAAAATAGTTTAGCTAACCCAAAAAAATTTAGTGGTTAGACAAATCTTAAACAAATTTTTAGTTTTAATACAAATCAAAAATTTAATACAAATACACGACAAAAAATTAGACCAAAATTTGGTTATTTTTTGCTGTTGCTTTGACCAGCCGTTAACCAGAAAAAATACCTAACCCAATTTGGTTGAAAGCAATACACTTGATGTTAGAGTGAAATTCGTTGTTGCATGCTATTTGTTGTATAGTATTCAGCTCAGGTGCATAATTTTCTTGTGATAATGCAATGTTATTAAGTCTGCAAATCATTTGTTGATTAGCTGCGGCCTTGTGCTGGAATGGATGAAATGTTATGTTGTTTATTGTGTGATCGATCTGTGTTATTTTTCTAAAAATTTTGAATGTCTGAGCATTATGGTCTCGTGTTATTATTAAATCCAGGAAATTGATTTTATTGTTTTCTTCTACTTCTGCTGCAAATTTTGGTTATACATATATTTATATTATATATTACTATTATAATATAACTTTACTGCAAGGAAGGTGATTAGAGAGTACTTCGTTCAAAAACGTTAAATTAGGTTGGTCTTGTTAAACTATATTTAGTGTTTATTTAGAGTGAGATAGATGGTTAATTTGCAGCATAAGGTCATTCACTAGAATTCAGCCAACAATAACGAACAGCGATGTTGACAAAAAATTATTGGCCAACTGGCATGGTATTTCAACCTCAAGTCACTAATGAGGAACCAGCGGCCGAAAATTGTTATATTAAAATAATAGTCAGCTAGTAGCGTACCAAATGGCGGAAGTCAACTATTACAATTTCTTTTCATGCTGCACAAATAAATTAATTTCTATGTTAAAACAAAAAACGTAGCTTTCTTCTAATGAACAAGAAAATGTATGCTCATGATGATCAAAATAAATAAATAATAATAAAAAATAATAATTTTAATGAAATTCGGCAAGTGCAATGGAAATGGGCTACTAAATTTACAAATGGATGGAATTCTTGAATACAGGCAATTCTGAAAAAGCTTGGATATTTCTCAATATGTGCGATGAAAACGGGATTCTAAAACGCTATTAAGATATAGGATGGAATTTTTTAACCGATTTTGAAGATAGATTTGGATTCATTTTGTTAATATTTATAAGAATCCTTCATGTACAAGTTACTTCTTTAACCATGTTTTGTTGAGTCTTTTTATAATCGTTTCCAAGTCTCAAATAATATTCTTGCTAGTAATTTTACAAATTTTAATCAAAATATTTTAATTGATAATGGTTTGGAAGAGTTTTTATTGCCCATTCTCTAACTACATTTGATTCCAAATCTCGAATCAACCACTGTTGATGAAACAATAATTGACGCGATGAGATTTTGGTGATATATTTATATCAATTAATAAATATACAAACAAATTGGTACTAAAATTATTTTATTTCTTTCAGTAGCTTATCCACTTAGTTCCGGAGCCTACAAAAATGCTTATAAAGTTCGGGTCAGCACCCTCTCTCTTTCTATTTTTCTCTCATTTTATCAAGCAAAATCTAGTTAAAACACACAAAACTATAGGTTAGTTCCAATGCGAACCCATTTAACAAAAAAATAAAAAATTATTAATATAATTCATAAAATATAATTACGTAATATTATCATTTAGTATTTAAATATTTTTTCTTTTTTTTTAATATTTGTATACATAATAGATACTTTTTGTTTAGTATGTGAATAATTAGTTCCGCGATAAATTTATCTCTGTTGTATAATTTCATATACCCGTTTACATTAGTTAAATACATTAAATTTGTTTTTAAATAATTCATATAGTACATTGACATGACGCTAAACATAGTTTAAGATAAATTATATGCAACAAAATTTGCCAAAAATCAGTCAATCCAGTTTTTAAGAATTCTTTTAATTTTATTAAGAATTTTGATACAAAAACAAGTTTCGAAATTATTTTTAAAATCTATGTAAATATTGATATTTTCATATATGGGGAATTTTTTCACCTGCTTTTATCCATTCGAAAATATTCCCTTAGTACCGAAAAAATTTAATTAGTAGCGAAATCAAGAATAGACGAATTACAATTTCCGAACGTTTTTATGAAATTTGACAGATGTCCACATGTGGAAAATGGATGTGGAATTAATAGAAGAGAATAGGGTCCCAGGAAAGTATTGTTACGTTTTTGCCTTGTCAATCAAGGTTCGAATCACTGGATTGTGAATAAAACAAATCACTTCAATTTAACACGAACGAATTTATTTATTGACTACAAAAATTAATACAACACAATTTATTAACAAAAATTCACAAAATCACTTTATAATTTTTGCACAATATTACTTATAACTTTTAGATTGCACTAAAACCCTTTTTAAATAACTTTTTAATTTTTTTTTAATCATCACACTATCGCTTACAAAATACTTAATCATCCAATTCGATCTTGTTCGCTCCTTATATATTCAAACCAAAACTTCTAGAAATTTCATGACTTTTCGAGTAAGAATAGTGTAGAAACATTTAGAACACTTTTATCATGGAAAACTCCATTTTGGTACAGTAAAACATTTAATTTATTCGATTATACCCTAGGTGTCACCGTAACACTACCCCTCATCTAAGCCTGTTCGTCCCGAGCAGGACCCAAATCACATCCTGTAAAGGGCAAACCTGTCTAAAAACACCACACTCAGTTTACCTTCTCGTCCTTTCATAGCCCTGTAGCGTGCCGTTCGTACAGGTTACAGTTTCGACGGAGAATCCTCCCTCTTTCGTTGCGGGATTTGAAGCCGAACCAATTGCCTTTCCTGGAATCAAAGGCTACCAGCCCGTATATCACATTGAGCCTTCAACCAGTCGCTCGACACTCGCACTACTCTTCCCACAACCCCTTTCCCACTTCTTATCGACTATTTTCTTCATCTGAAGTTTATTGATTTCCACTACAACTGTGTCTGACTTCGGTGGCAGCTCTTCACGATGGATGACTGTTACTCGCCTTACCGTAGCAACCATACCGTTGAATTTAAATGGCACCTGTGTGTTATTGCTACTCAGTACTCCTGGTCCAAAATCCAACACGAAGCCATTCACCCTCATGAAGTCCATCCCCAAAATGAATTCGTTTACAATATCTGCGACCTTAACATCGTGTGGGAAAAGAGTTTCATCGATCTTTTTCTCTTTTATCAATGCACCTTCTTCATTTGCTATTCTTAAATTCCACCCATCAGCCAGCTGCACAGCTCCTTCGATCAAGTCTTCCCGAACAATCGTGTGAGTTGCTCCAGTATCCAGCGTAATGATACACTTCCTCCCATCAACATCGCCCTTGATTATTACGCTGCTACTGCCTCATGCTACACTTGTAACAGGAACATATGGTTTAGAGCAACCAGACGGTAAAGACAGCTTCTGTTCCTCCAAACTGACTTGTAATCTTTCCAACTTGCCGACTGATGCTATTCGGTGATCCGCCTGCTCTCCTCTGGGTCCTCTTTCCATAAAAATTGCCGATCCTTAGCTTGTTACACACCCAACATCTTAGCCCGCTGCCCCTAGATCTTTGCCCCGACCGTTCGACGCTCGCCTGGATAAAAGGTGGCGATGTTCCCCTTCCTTGTATTACTTTCCGACAGTCTCTTGATATGTGACCCAACTTGAGTCATTTCCAGCACATAAGCCTGCCGCTTCCGAATTTTGGTACCATCCGCTCGATGTGCCCGTTGTTGCCTAAATTCATTTTGCACCTAAATAATGACGGTATGGTGGAAAAAGTCTAACGGCCTCGACCGTTAACGCAAAAGCAACGGTTTCCGCGAAGGTTCCTTTAGGTGGCAACACCACCGCCTTGTGTGTCTCTGGATCTCGAGTGCCGTCCCGTACATTTATTAAGATGAAAAGGTAGTAAATCTACTCCAATCGGAGTAAAGTGGTAGCCCACGGTAGCTTCGTTATTTCGAAGAATTATTGGCAATATTGAAATTGCCAAGCAATTTATTGATAATGACTTAATGGCTTTTTTGATCAATCTAAAATAATTTAAAAACGCGTTAGGTGAATACGAATATCAAGATATTTGTTTTTACATACTTAGACTATGTCCCAGCAGCAGAACGTAAATTTTAAAGACTGAATTTAATTAAAACCGCTCTTCGGAATAATTTAAACACACTAACCGTTGAAGTTTGTTGTATTCCAAAGAGCTACTAAATATTTCTAAAAGTTGTTGGGTACCATCTGACTCAGAGGATCTGCTCAAATTTGCAAATAAATTTATATTCGCTGACGGTGAATACAAATTAAAATGAAAATCGGCGAGTGGCCGTATAGAGTTCTGTATAGAATTACTTTAAGTAAATTAAACATATGCAAATATTACATGTAATATGTTTTTAATTTGAATTGTTAAGGTTAATAAATCTATAATTTGTTGATGACGATGAATAATCGAGTGTGTGCTGTTATTATTATAAAATAATATATAATCTTAAATTGAACAAATTTGTATTTTATTTTTACTCCGCTTTTTTACAATTAATTCCTTTTTTTTAGACTTTCTACTCCCTTGTTGGTCTGTAACAGTAGCAGCGCTGATTAATCTTCAAAAATAAATATGTTGGTAGTTTGGTTTCGTACTGAAAAGTTGGTCTACTCATTAGGTAGCTACGACTAAACTACAAAAATACAACTCTCGCCATTCACATTAAGTATCTGACCAGACCGTAAGTTTGAGTATGTCATATTATTGCTTGCTTTTAGTATAACATTTGGGCCATGAACCAATTATTGCGACCCTCGAGGGGTGAGAAATTGGATTTACACACTTTTATTTTATACATGAAAGTATATTGTTCAATTGACGGCCACTTACAAGAAATCCTTGAGATGTTTAAGTAAATCTCAGTATGCCATATTATTTCTTGCATTTCCACACTTTTGGCCAGTGTCTAAGTAAATATGAGTACATCTTATTATTGCTTGCTTTTAGTAGAACATTTGGTCCATGAATCATTTTAACACGACCCTCGAGGGGTGAGATATCACATTTCCACACTTTTGTTTTATACAAATAAAGTGTATTGGTCACTTTTGGCAAGTTACAAGAAATCCTAGAGATGTCTAACTAAATCTGAGTATGCCTGCCATATTATTGCTTGCTTTAAGTAGAACATTTGGGCCATGAACCATTGTAACGTGGCCCTCAGGGGGTGAGATATTGCAATTTCACACTTTTATTTTATATAAATAAAGTGGATTGGTCACTTTTGACCAGTTAAAAGAAATCCTAGAGATGTCTAAGTAAATCTGAGTATGCCATATTATTGTTTGCTTTTAGTAGAACATTTGGGACATGAATCAATTCAACGCAACCCTCAAGGGGTGAGATATCGCATTTCAACACTTTTATTTTATACAAATAAAGTGTAGTGGTTACTTTAGTGACCACTACACTTTATTTGTATAAAATAAAAGTGTGGAAATGCGATATCTCACTCCTTGAGTGTCGCGTTAAAATGGTTCTTGGCCCAAATGTTCTACTTAAAGCAAGCAATAATATGGCATACTCAGATTTACTTACACATCTCTAGGATTTCTTTTAACTGGCCAAAAGTGACACCTACACTTTCTTTGTGTAGAATAAAAGTGTGGAAATGTGATATCTCACCCCTTGAGGGTCGCAGATTTAGTTAGACATCTCTAGGATTTCTTTTAACTGGCCAACAAGTCACCGCTACACTATTAGTTTTAATTGATTTATTTTACTAAGTGAAATTTAATTTTTATTTTATTAATCATATGTCATATGTTCATTAAAAATAATTTTTAATTTAATATTTGGTTTAATTTTTTTATATAAACTTGTCCTGCTACATTTTTTGTGTACAACTACACTATTTGCTAAATTACTATTTGGTAAACGTTTGAAATCTGTTTATTTGTGTAGCTACACTTCTGAATTCTGTGGAAAACTTCACACCGGGGCTGGCCAGAACGTACTGACATAGTGAATTATTTCACTACATAAAAAACCGAGGAAGAAAGAACAGGGCTAAAGTACAGGGATGTGGTAAGGAATGATCTCCTCCTCGTACTTTAGCCCAAGGCCAAGAGTTAGACAAATGTATGACTCTTCAAAAATGATAACCTTTCTTGAGTTCCTATGTTGGTAGGGTTTCTTACTGAAAAGTTGGTCTACTCATCAGGTAGCTACGACCAAACTACAATAATACAACTCTTGCCATTCACATTAAGTATATGATAAGAACGTACTGACGTAGTGAATTATATTTACTACATCAAAAACCTAAGGAGAGAGTACGGGTCTAAAGTACTAGGAGGGTGAAGGGGAATGATATTTATACTTTTTTCAGTAGATATGTATTGAGGGATTGGCCTCTTTATTTTTCTGATTTACCAAATCGAAAATTGGGAATGTCAAGAACAATTAATATATTTGTCTATAAAAAAGCCGAAAAAATTAATTGATTACAGTCAGACAATATAAATTCTCAATTTTACTTTTATGGGTGATTACTGCTTGATCTGCGGCCTGAAAACCAAATTCTACTACTTTAACAAGAATGTTATTATGAATGAGGCGAAATGAATCCTGTTCATTTTTAAACGATATATAAACATTGTTTCCTTCATAATTGTTACTACTATTTCGAATTACATCAGCATTTTGCATTTCTTGCAATCTGTTATAAAATGTCTGTAGGTTTCCTGACTAACCGTTTAATAAATTGCATAAAATTTTCCGATTTATTTGCCGAAAAGTTTTCTAAAGAACCGAATCGTTTAACGCAATCCGCTAAATTTAATGTGGATGTTAAACGATACAGCATGTTCTCCAAAAATAAATACAAATTCTTGTAACATTTCATTTGAAATTTCAACATGTACATTGCTTCTGTTACAGGATATTATTCTTATTGCCGAGTGCAGAAGCAAAAATGTGTAATATACAATAGACTATTATCAACATTATTTTTTAGAACAACGATTCCAGTGTACAATAAGAATTGCCTAAATTCTGTTGCTTTCCACCAAGCTAGATCATCCAGGCACCGTGGAATTATAGAAACTTCCCTTGGAGATCTATGATGTAGTTCTTTCAGTATGCAATTTACCTTTTCTGTTAATATATTTTTCATTACGCCCAGATCGACAAAATGCATTACATCGAGCGGAAATCGGGAACCATACCAATCTTACCAGTCAGTTGTATCGCTTCGTAATGAGGAAACGTTCTGCTAAAAATGAACCGTCTTTTTTAAATAAAAACTATTCTTTCCAGTGGGATACTGGGTTCCAGTAATAAATGATCGAGCTTATGCTAACAATCTGTATCTATTTTAGAGCCCTGCTCCTTAAGATAGAAATTTTCTTCCGTAAACTTTTGTAAATATTCGTTGACAGGGCTCGGTTTTGAACTTCCAGAGAAGCATCCTATAAGAAAAGGAGTTTTATTTTTAAAGTTTGGTACAAACATCCGCTAATTGGCCATAGAACTGTTCTAGAACATTTAAATAAATTTACACCATCAATGATAATATCAATTGAAATGGAAAACACATTTCTTAGAAATGGAAAAGGTATCGATTGGAAATAATTTAGGATGCCAAAATGATGGTATTCTTCAATATTTAAAATTTCAATGCTTGTTCGATTTGTTCGGAGAAGCTTTCTACCGTATAGAGGTAATCCTTTAATGTTGGATTTATGAGGGGCTTGTAACAAACTACTGACTGATTTATGAAGAACTTTATATTGCAAAGCCCGTCCATCGTCTTAACTCGCAAGATATTTTCGTTTCCACGCATAGCCGATTGTTATAGAAAAACCTGAACTAATAGCGGTATTTGCAGTGATAAAAATTCGGAAATTCCTGCCTCATCGAGTTACCCCATTTCCCCTTTTTCTTCAGGAAACCTATCTACATTTGGTGTATTTGCTTCAAAATTTCTAATTATTTAAAAATATTATACATTACAACACAATAGAGGTAAATAATTAATCATGCAATATGATAGTAACATACAAAATATATTTATAGTTACCTCAACAGATTTTTGTAGTTTATTTTCACTATAAATATTAAATTCACTGTGTTATGTTAGATTAAGTATTTATTTATTACATATTTATAAAATTAGATTAAATTATTTTAAGTGGATTTATTTAATTTTAATAATTAATTAATTTTGTGTGCGCGTTTATTTCCACACAAGTTGTAAAAGGCCTCATTAAATTCTGCAACTCAGCATGTGCATATTGAAATAAAACAAATGAATAATCACTTGTGCTGAACAGTAATTAAGTAAAATTGAAAAGAGACAAATATAAAAAAAAAGATGTATCTTTGTTTTAGTTATGTAACGAATATCCAGTATGGTTTCCTTACTGAAATGTAACGTGCCATTATACATATAGAAAGAGGTTTACTGTATTTGTAGGTAAAAATCCCAGATACGGAAATCTATTATCACGGAAAATCCTCAAAGACGGAAAAAATTCATTATTTTAGACCATTCAAACCAAATGCCTTTATGATACAACTGCTTACGGCGAAAAATCCTGAGACGTGGACGGAAATCCGCTTGTAGAACAAAGTTGAAGGCAAAAACTCCTGTGACATGGATATTTTTTTTAAATTTAAACTAACTTCATGTTAGTTCGAAAAAAAAAGAAAAAAAGTTGATAGAAACATCAAAATCAAAATAACTATTGCTACGGACAAATGTGTTTGCAAATAGTTTTTTTTGTTAAAAATTTAATTTGTGCTTGATAAATTAATAAAAAAACTGATAACCTAGTGACCTTCTGGTGGCAAGTATTAAAAGCATAATTGTAATATCAATTTTTGACATTTTAATGTTTTTAATTTGATTTTTGGTACTTTTTTTGCGAACAGAATTTATTCTTGGCAATTAAAGTAAATTAATAAAAGTTAAATTGTTTTTATATGCGTAATTTTTAAACATTTAAAGTTGATATATTATTAAAAATAAAAAGTGCTTTAAGAAATAATTAAAAAAAGTAAAATATAAATTTAATATGTCTGAAAAGATAAAAGTGAAGAGGTTTGCCTACAAATCGGCATTAATTTCAATGCCTATAATCCTAAAGAGAACTGTAATGATACCAGTAGCACTAAAAAAATGGCAAATCGCTCTGAGAATGGGAAAGAAATTTCCAAAAAAATTTGGTGTATTTATCGAGAAGAGCATTCCTACCGAGAATTACCACAATTATCGTTACCAGGAAACCAGATTCAAGATAGCGGCAGAGGAAATCGCTTAATGAGGTTGATGATGAGGCCGGCGCGATTGCAAATACTTCTTGGTTTGTAATATTTCTTATTAAAATTACCTAATATCAACTATTAAACAGTTTCTATTTGCTTAGCTCCATTACTCAAGAAGATGCAACTGTTAGCGATTTGTTCGTAACTATTTCAGATTCCGGGGTACAATGTGTATAGCCGTTTTAGATGTCATGGTGGAATTATATAGGGACGTCAGACTCGACGAAAGATATAGCATGTCAATGAGGGACCGAATCCTTCTCATAATGCACAAGCTAAAATCAAATTGTACCTTCGCGCAATTGGCAATAGGTTTTGAGGAGCAATAGAGCTGAGCAATAAAATTGTAAAGCTTTACTTTGCGGATACAATTTGCTTGTTAGCGAAATTAATGAAAAATTTAATTCATTGGCAATCGAATGAGCAACATCTCAATTTCGCTGTTTGACGTGCAAAACCTGTACATATTCCAATTATGAAGGTTAGCTGAAATGTGCAACAGGCCTCAGGGTTTTTTCAAACGGGGTACCGGTATTAAAAATATGACCGAGAAATCCCGGGGTTCCCAGGCTTCAACGATTTCCGATTGTACCTTAGATCCGAATATAGAAAGTTTAAATCCAATTAGGAAGGAACTTGGTGAGTTCTTTAACGAGTATGATGAAATATAGCATTACGATGGAAATGGGGTTCTAATATGAATTTTAGATGAAGTTGTGGTAAGGGCCAATTAGGAAGGAACTTAGCTATTTTCTAACCGATTATGATGTAATTCGATTTGTACGAAGGAGATGGGATGCTCAAATGCTATTTAGAAGAAGTGCTGGAATATGGTCAGTTAGAAAGGAACCTGGCTGTTTATAAACCGATTATGATGAAACCCGATATGTACCATAAAAATGGGGCTTTACAATATGGTCAATTTAGATGAAACTCGGTTATTCCTAAACCAATTGTGATGAAATTCTATAAATATGACATGACATCGGTAAAGAAACAACCGAGTTCCTTCCTAGTTGGCCTTATTTCAAAACTTCATTTAAAAATCATAGAACCCCATTTCGTTATAATCTGTTAAGAAACGGCCAAGTCCTTTCTAATTAGCCATTTTCCAGAACTTTATCTACAATTCTAAATGTATCTAAATTTCTTCTAAAGTTCCTTTCTAATTGGCTATTTTCCAGAGCTTTATGCAAAAATCATTTTAGAATCTTATTTTCATTGTGCATGGTGAATTTCATCATAATAGGTTAAGAAACGGTCAAGTTCCTTCCTAATCGGCCATATTCCAAAACTTATTCTAAAACTAATCTTAGAATACCATTTTCATCATGTATGCTGAATTTCATCATAATCGATTTACAGTTCATTCCTAATCAGCCTGAATTTGACTTGATAATGCTTTTGATGGATAAACTTCTATACGGCATATTTTCTACTTTCGGATCTAAGCGTCAATTGGAAATCAGAGATACGCCAATCACCAATTAGGCTTTTAAACAGAGGTGAGGTTTTATTGTACTATATTATTCCTATGTCTTTATATAGTTAAACGATTATAAAAAATACAAAAATCGAGAACGAGGAAATTCTGGGATTACCTGTTCTCACTTTTGGTCGAAAACCGGATTCCGGGATCCCGTTTTGAGAAACCCTACACAAAAAAAAAATCAACCGTAAAATTGATATTTCTACTTTATCATATTCAGCCATAAGGTATTAATATCAAAATTGATATGTCTTAATTATAATTTTCAAAGAGTTGGAAATCTCGAAAAATTGGATAATAAACGGAAACTAATCATTTAGTTTTTATGTTACAACTTATCAAATCATGATTGGTAAATGAAAAAATTAATATCCTTTTTGATAGTAAGAATGTTCAATGGAAATCAAATACTATTATAAAATGTAAATGAATATTATCAAATTCATAAGAATAATTTTTAAAATGATAATATAGCGTTTTAAATTAAAACATTTATAGATATATAATATGTTTAAATATTTAGTAAATTAATTGTTGTTACATAGATCATAAAGTTTATTTATAAATATTATATTATTTTATTCCTAATTACGGGTAATCCATTATTTAAATTATTCTGTCAAAAAGTACCGGGAATTGTTAATTTAAAATGCCCGCACTGAAGGGATTTCAATTTTTTTTTCCTAGATTGGTAGGACTGTTTTTCATTATGATGAATTTTAGGAAAAAAACTCGTGGATTTTACACGACGATAACGCGCCATCACACCGAGCTACGATTGTGAACGAGTATAAGGCCAACAGCTCAATACATACCATCGATCAGTCACCACATTCGCCTGATTTAGCACCAGGTGGCTTTTTCCCTTTTCCTAGACTCAAATTGCTACTCTGTGGAACCCGCTTTGACTCCATCGAAGTCATAAAATAAAATTCGGCGCGCGAACCGAAGGCTCTCCAGGAAAATGCCTATAAAAATGTTTCGATGGTTCGAAAAACGCTGGCATATGTCTATATCCTCGAATGG
Organism: Tipula vernalis; assembly: GCA_958295665.1. Classification (NCBI taxonomy): domain Eukaryota; kingdom Metazoa; phylum Arthropoda; class Insecta; order Diptera; family Tipulidae; genus Tipula; species Tipula vernalis. Next base: position 193,478,344 of record OY282559.1, read on the forward strand.
GGAATACTTTGAGGGAGACAAAATAAATTTTTATGATTAAACTTAAAATTTGTGTTTTATTTAACAATTCCCCATACTTTTTTAGCAGAACTTATAAATGAATTGGCGGACTTGTAAATTCAAATATTGATAAAATTTTACAAATATTTAAGCTACGGCCGACAATGTATAACTGAAAATGTTCAGAAAGATGTTTAATTTCATACTGCTCAACTATAAAATATAATTTATTTAAGACTAAAATAATTTCTTTTATTTCATAAATTTGTAAATCTAAAGAAGAAGTTATTGTCCGGGTAAATGCCGATAATTTAATTAACTCCACCGTATGGTGGAATGGACCCAATTTTATGATAGATCCGGATAAAACTTGGGGCATCGTACAAGAAGCAAAAGAATTGTACATCGTAGCAGTTATACGGATATGACGATACGAATGTCGTATCAATGGTACGTGTGAACGAATTTCTAGCTTCTTTAAATTAACGATGATTGTTGCCAGAATTCATAACTTCTAATTGTAATTAAGAAAATCCAGTACGAACACTTTGAAGAACTTGCTAAACTTAAGAAAGGCGATTTAGTCAAGAAAAATTCTCCACTATGTAGTTTAAACCATTTTATTGACAGCCCCGAAATATTGAGAGTGGGAGGTCGAATTAAAAATGTGATGGTTAATTACAACATGAAACACCCAATAGTAGTACCACAAGAATCAACAAAATTGGTCAAACGAATGGACGTCCATCCACCAAATTTACCTTTATATAAGTAATTAATATAAATTACATAAGTTATAATATTGTCTAAAATAAATAATTTGTTTTGAAGTGCGGGTTTTTTCCTTATTATTTTGGGTGGAATGTATAATCATTTCTATATTATGTATACATTTTATGACCAGACGTCAGTACCGGGTGTGATACAACGCATCCTCGTTGTTTTGCGGAATGTATAATCACTCCCAGTTTATCTTCCCAGTTTTCTTCCCAGTTTATACTATGAAATAGATGTTGTTTGGCTTAAGAAAAAGGGTGGCAACAAGATTTCTATCTTTAAACTGTATTTTTCATTACATAAGCAGCAGTTAAGGTAACCTGCAAATTGATGGCAAAATAGAATTGCATTCTTAAGCAATCGCTGGCTTAAGGAAGAAATCGATTTATACTTAAAGACAAAAAGATTTTGTATTTCTTTAAAAAATTGAGCTTTTGGGTAATTAGGTTACTATTATTCAAGCAACCTAACAAATCTATATGCAGTACGAGTGTACGTATAGCCATAACTAACATACTAAATCTATAATACTACTCGAACCTTTAATGTTCTAAAAATAATAAATAAACAATTTGTACTCGTTTACCTTACATACAAAAGATTAATACATTCAGCAACAAACACAAAATGAAAACGAAAATAATTATTTCAACAAATTAACAAGTACAGATATGTGGTATATACACATACATATTTACATTAAAAATATTATACATAATGTGTACCCTACATAAAAAGAAACTGGAAAAATTATAAGATAATTAACCCAGAAAACCACAAAACAGAAATGTCACTATGTAGTTCTCAATTAAAATAAAGAAACATTATCTTTTATGTTTCGATTAATTTTTCCAAAAGTTAATTAATAAAAAATAGTACAATACAATACATTGATCATAAAACAAGCAAGGGTAAGAACTTCTAATAATGATAATAAAGATAACAATCTATTGCTGTGACAGTATTTTAATTGTCCAATTTCTCAAAATAAATTGGACACATTGTGTATGTAACTCTTCTAAAGTTCGACACATAAATGATAGAGTAACTGCAAATGACGGCTGTGTAAATTGCTGAAACTGTCTATGTTTAACATGGAAAGGAGTGAGCATTATTTTTTCGCTTTCGGCGGCTAAGAAAAAATTGTTTATTTGAATTTGAATTAAAAAAATGAGGTGTATTCTGTTGATGCCCAATCCGATTTTATTGTTGCTGTCATTGTCAAGGTCTGGGATGCTGCTGATAATTTTAGTAAAGTTGTGTATGATGCTCAAGGAGGCTATTTTAAAATTTTTAATTTTTCTTTTAAATAAACATGTTTATTTACAAGTCTAAAAATTGTCAAATGATTTGGTTTAAATTTTTTTCAAATATTTGGAATTTAGTCAGTCTCCGTATTTTATTGTCACCCGGTTTATAACATGATTGAAATTTTTCAACCAAACCTTATGATTTTAATTAGTTTAATTGATTTGAAATCTGTTCCACTAGAGATTACTAGCTAGTCTAAGGAAAAACAGCTATAAAACTATATTTCAAAATACATGTTAAATTTTTTATTTTTTTATTTTTAAATTAATTATATTGAAATAAAGATGAAAATCCCGTTCACGTAGTGTCTACCTTCCTTATAATATAATCCAATTTTTTTTCGGCATTTAGTACCAGATGCTATCAAGTAGCCATATATAAAATGTTCGACCAAATTGTGTAAGACTTTTCCAATTTTTGACTAAATTATTTAAAAATGTATATTTCGAAATTAATGTTTTATCGATCGACAGGTTGAAAATTAAAAACTTGTTTTAAAATCATGGCCTTCAAAAATTCGAAATACATATTTTTAAGGTATTTGAGTCTTTGAAAACACTTAAGTTTTAATTTCCACTGTTTTCCATCTTAATTCACAAAAACGTAGTAGCCATGGATATTTATTGATACGTCAAAGCTCAGAATACACCATACAGATCTTTTTGTTCTCAATGATGACCGCGCGAACATGTAACCTAATTCAAAACTAACGATATATACTGAAATAACAAAAATATAAGGGTCGAGACCAATATTTTCGTCTTATTTTTATCTTTTGTCAAGGTCTTAAGCTTGCTACTCGAGTTCAGATTAAAATCCTAAGATTTTGCATCCATCCATTTTAATAAAATGAACTTACTGAAATGATAAAAAGAACCTCGCCATTATTTATTTATTAATAAGTTGAAATATTTTCCACTCTTAAAAATCAACCGATGTGAACTTGGCCAGAAAAACTATCCCGAAAAAAAAACTTTTCAAAAAAATTATACGGGACACATAGGACACATATGTATGTCCTCACTAAATCTATCAATAATAGGCCTTACAACACGAAAAATATTATTTTATGTTTAAGCACAGACAAATATAAACAGATATGGAAAGTTCATACTACTCAAATGTATATGAATGATATTACTTACAATTTTCGAACAGTTGCCAGAAGTAACACCCGAGAACGAGAGGTTTGTATCGTTTACTTTATAATGTTTTCTCTTTCTAGTTTCGCACAGTTAAAATGCAATAGTAATTGTGTTAGCAAGATCGTTTTTTTTATATATATACATATGTACATACATAAATGAAATATATTTGTTCTACTTTATCTAATGTTTTCTTGTATATAACCATTTCAAAAATTTCTTTTTAAAATACAAGAACAATTTTTTATATTTGTTAATTGTTGGTACATTTAACGTTTCCATAAATTTCGAGGTATTTAATACGACATTAATTTAATTTAGACTATCACAAAATCATTTCCACAAGTTTATTTAAAAAATAATAATTTTCCGAACAAATGGTAAATTCATTATTTGTAATACATTGATAATAAACTAATTTATTCATACGTACATATAAATCAAAGCTTTAATTTATGTGAAGAAATGTACCAACTTTCTTCTCGAGCTTAGTATTTTATGATTTCCATATTCTATTTAAGGACATTGTGTGTGTATGCTTCGTTACAATTTTAATGGATTATTTAGTTTTCATATGGATTTGCTCGCTTTACTTTTAGGTACATCAAAAACCAAAACAAATGGTGTAGTCTAGTAATTGTATTTTGAGAATCCATTTTTGTTGAGTTATATTATATTAGTATTAGTGTTATGTCGCCGATACAAACACGATATGAAATAAATATTCAAATTTTCTATTAAAATATTTATTATATAAAACTGACTTACACACTGACGCAAGTCAATGTACATTTGTTTTATGATATCTGGCTTGAATGAGAACCGCAAGGCTTGTACCAGACATACATTATACATTTTTGTGTACATACATTTTTGTAGTAGGGATTTTTCATTCATTATGATTCGTTATGTAACTGTTTTCATATGATATAACAAAAATCATTTCGCTTAAATTTTTTGAAGTCAACGTATTTTATTTTGGAGTCTACCTTTTATTTTTGTTGATGTGTATATATTTAGAAAATTTAAATGCATTTAGCATTGCTTATACGTGCATACATCTAGACGTATATGTGACCTTGAGAAAATTAATATTTCTGTTTTATAATTTTTATTTCGATTTTTATGAATTTATGCTTAATTGATGATGAGATTGGCTCTCAATATTAAAATTTGTAGAGAAATTCTACAAAGGGACGTCGACGAGTAACTTTCTTACTTTTGGTTTTAGAGTAATAATGGACCTTTAAATTTGACGGCCAATCTAGAGGGACGGTTTCTGATTGCATTTACATACACTGTATCAAAAAATTGTCCGTACAGCACTCGGTTAAGAAAACATTGATAAAAAAAACAATTACAAATCAAACAAAAAATTCAGTTTTAATTTTTTTAAACTCAAATTACATTTAGGAACCTGAAAATAATAATAATCATGATATAAATTAATTTACTTTCACGTTTGATATGATTTACTATTTAAACCGCCTAAAACGATGTCAAATAATTGTCTGTACACACTAAGAAATTGAAGTTTCATAATTTGATTACCATAATCTACAATAGTTGTGCAAACTCGATAAACATGAAATATAAAAAAGAGACAAAGTTTAAGTGAAATAGAATTATTTACATATTCTATTTTGATGGCAATTTAATCGCTATTGCGATCGATAATCGTTTTGTCTGTCAATGATATAATACCAGTATCATATTCTAGAATTATTATTCTACATAAATTTAAAGCCCGAATCCCGTAAAATACACCTCTTTAAAAAAAATTAATTTTACTCAAATATACAAAGAACATTTTTAAATTGATTATGTATACTGTCTCAAAAAATTGTCCGTACACTTCTCAGTTAAAAAAACATTGATAAAAAATACAATTACAAATCAAACAAAAATTTCAGTTTTTGTTTTTTTTTAAACTCAAATTACATTGAACAACCTGAAAAAATACTAATTATCATGATGCAAATTAATTTAGTTTTACGTTTGATAAGATTTACTATTTAAACATCCTAAAACGATCTCAAATAATTGAGGGGCATAGAATCAATGGCGGCAATCGCCATTTTTTCATTTTTGAGATATTTGATGAAAACTGTTTTGGACATTTAGAAATAAATTGAAGAAATTATTTAATGTTCAACATTTACCTAATTTTATATATTTTCACTATATTATATCGATTAGGCTCAAAGCTGATTATTAGTGTTGTAAGTTTCCGGTTTTGATACCAAGTAGGGAGGTTGTCGTATTTGTTATTAATAGAATGCACAAATAATTTAGTTTTCTTGTTTTTAAGTAAAAATATAGATTATTTATGTTTAAAATTAAATTATATTTTATTCAAACTTATAAAAAATTCCAATTATATATGGCGGGAAAATATATATAAACATTATTTTAATCAAATTTCAAGTACAATAAACATTATTAGATTAAAATTCCTGATAGTTCAGGTACGAAATCACATTCCTCGGCTTTATTAAAGACGTTTGTTTTACTCGAATCTTCATAAGATTCGTTAGCACTCAATAATTCTTTGTAGTATTTAAGGTTGCTTATCACTTGCCAGTTTGGTTCATAGTGCTTGAGTAATAAATTGCTTACATCCCGCAGCTTGAGTGGATTTATATGTTTTGTACTGGCTTTGATTTCATCGGGTTTTATTGCCAATGTCGATTTTCCCACTTTTGTAATTGATTTAAAGACACAAAAGTCATTTTTATAATGAATTTTACCTCTAATTCAAACATTATTTGAAGCTGCTGGTCGTTTTAAATAGTATCGTTTACATTCCTTAAATCGGACGTGCCATGATCCTGGTGGCTTTATATTTTGTTGTGTGGCACTTTTCCAATCCATATTCACTCAGTCTTCTCCCAAATGCACTACAGTGACAGATTCCGCAAAAATCACAATACATTCTGTAGGATCCGAAATTACTTCTCTTTGTCTTATTTTTTTCTCGATATGGCCAAATACCCTATCCGATGGTTAAAATGAGTGCCCGACAATAGGAAAAACCAATTCTATATTTCGAATGTTTGGAGGTGCCTTGAACGATAACCATTTACGACGCATTTCATGAATAGAGTTCTTGTTTTGGCCGCTACACCCGTCTGCGACAAGACGGGTAATTTTATGTGAATTATCAATTTGAATTTTATTTAGACAATCAAAGACAGTTGATGCTATTTCGTTGGATCCTTTGTCGAATTCGTCTTCGGTCCAATAGTATGAAAACACATTTTCCTTTAATAAATTCGATTTCGAAGAGCCCTTTACAATTACAAAATTGTACATGTATAGCTGTCTCGAATAATACGCCGTTTGATCAGGCACTTTCAGTAAACAAAGATTTTTTTGGCAATCGAATGAAAGCGTTATTATTTCTGGATTTTCTTCCGGTAAAAGTTCAAAGAAACATTTTGCTTTTAAATTATGCACTTTCCTCTCAGATAGAATCCTTTCTTTGCTTGCAGGATCCGTTGCGTTTTTTATGCGCTCCGTTAACTCTAAGCATTTTGAACATACATCTGTTCGAGGTGTACTAAAACTTAAATTGTACCTAGTATCAAATATCATACGAAAATACTATATGATGACTTAATTTATAAATATTCCGGCGACTGAGCAATACACATCCTATACATTTTGTTAATATTCAATTCGGATGGCAAGTACATTTTGCAACTCTCGGATCGGCAATAATGAGATTCAACGCATTTGAATTGATTAATAAACTATTGTACTGCAGTGCGCTGTTCGCGATAATTAAATTCGTTACGATTACTACCTCTGGTTTCAACAGGGATATGGCCCTAGTTTCGAAATGTTTTCATCACCCAATTTAACCTATGTTTAGTTATACCTAAAATTTTTAGAAACGAATTTTGACATACGGGTATGTTTTGTTTGCCTGATCGCGTACGAAACATCTTGTGTGGGTTGTTTTTGTTGAATATTTTTAATTTTTTGGCCGTCGGCGTTTTGTATCGCCTATTGTTCAATGGGTAGTGATGAATGAATCTTGGATTAGTTTATCTGGTGTTGCATAAAATTGTTTATTAAACATTTGAATGTCAAGCATTTTTAACAATCTGTACTGATATGTACCCGATATGTTCCCACACTGCGGATAGGTGGGCAAATCTTTCGAAGAATACTTAAAACATTAAAAATTAAAAAGATAATGAACACATTAAGTTCATTAATTGATAATAATCTACAAAATATATTTTGACTAACCTTAGTTATTTTGCAATATTACGTTGCCATTTCGATTCTTGCCTTATTCGTTTTCTTGCCTTTGACGGTGATACCGGTGACGCATTTTTTTCCATTATTTTATTAACAATTTACTATATAAAATTAATTAAATATAAAAATTTGTTCACACTAAAATAATCTTTTTAGAACTACACTTGTGTCGACATTAAGAGAGAATGACAAGAATTTCGTTAAAAAAATTAATATTGCACAATTAACTGTTTTTCACCGAAATAATTCTCTACAATTGTTTCGATTTGTTAAAAAGGAGATTGCCGCATTTGATTTTGAGTTGTAATAGGAGATTGTCGGTTTTAAATTTAACGCTACATTTCCAACTCAAATTTTAATGTGATTCTGCCGTTTTTGAAACAGAGTAATAAAAGGACATGATAGAGGATCGATTATTGAATAATATGACATGCCAAACAAATTTAAAAAAAAAAAATGGAGGTTGCCGCCATTGTTTTTACAACCCTCAATTGTCCATACACTTGCACTTTTGTGAAAATTAAGATAAATTATGAAATTTTTTGTTGCGAAAATGTTAATTAGTCGTACTTTTTTCATGGCGAATAAAATTACTGCCCAATTAAAAAATGGAGGTGTGGCCAACACACGACTTTCTTTTACGAACAGAGAATTTTGAGAAATTTTATTGTTTTTTATTTTTTTAAATTTTTTTTTTTAATTTTTATTTTTATTTGTTTTTGATTTTTGGAAACATTTTATTTCAAGTAGTTTTATGTAAACCTTATACTTGTTAAGATATTTGCAAAATAAATTTTCTGGACCAAGGGAGTGGCCACATCCGGTTAGCCGATTTGGAGTAAAATTCATTGGGACCTCCCAATTTATCAAAAAAGCTTAAATCTGAAGTTTCAGTTCGATTGGTTAAACCATCTGGGCTTTAGAGAGGACACAGACAGACTGACAGACAGACACCATTTCGAAACCCACTTTATCGGACTCAGGGGACCTCAAAACAAATAAATCTCTAATTATCTCAAGGTCCAAAATTTTCATGATTACTATACTTTATTTTACTAGAGTAAAAGAAAGTAAAATGTGTGTTTCTTTTACCAAAAATAGTACAGAAATTTAAAAATTGACCATTAAATTGGAAAGTGAAGGTAAAAGTTTATAGGAAATTTCCAAAATAACTAATCGCCCGTGATCTTCGATTCATTATAACACCCAGAACTCCCAAAAAATCAAATCGCTAGAGATTTTTGTTGGGCGTGTTCGCAACCGAAAGCTGAACAGACATCAAATCAAATAGAATCGAAAGCATAGTGCTCCAATAATCGCTGCTAAAGTTTATCAAAGCAAAAAAGGAGCGATAAGACCTCAGACAATACGCAATATTTTGCATAAACAAGAGTATCGTCGATGTGCGACACGCAAGAAATGTATTTGCCGATAAATAAAATATTAAAACCACATGGAACATGCATTGGGATATGTGAGTGAGCCCGAAGTGTTCTAGGAAAATGTTATTCCCTCGGACGAAAGTAAATTTAACGTTTTTGGTTCAGATGGGCGAGTTATGTTGTCGCGGAAATCCAACACTGAACTTGAGTAAAACATGGTGGCGGAAGTATAATGGTTTGGGGAGCTTTCAGCTGAAAGGGTTAGGGACATTTGACCTTCATTGAAACCAAATGAATCGGTTTAAATATTTGGATATTTTGAAGGATAATTTGTTAATAAGTGTTGAGAAGGACACGGAATAAATTTTCGTTCATTATATGACAATGCCTTGAAGCATTCGTCAAAACTGATCAAGGTATGGGTATTGTACAATGTAAAGTCAATACTTCCTCATCCTCCCCAGTCACCAGATCTCAACCCGATTGATAATTTGTGCCATTATTTGGAGCGAAAGATCCATGAACAGCAAATTAATGGTAAAGAACAATTAAAAGGGTCGTTGTGAATGAATGGGCCAAAAATTCCACCGAAATAACCCGGAAGTTGGCTTTCTTATTGAAAAGAAAGTTGCAAAGTGTCATTGCATGAATAGGTTACAACACCAGACCTAACTTTTCTACCAAATTCCCTCATCTTCTTTGTGTGCATGGACAATTATTTGACATCGTTTTAGGCGGTTTAAATAGTAAATCATATCAAACGTGAAAGTAAATTAATTTACTCGTATATCATGATTAATAATCATGATATAAATTAATTTACAAGAAAACTAAATTATTTGTGCATTCTATTAGTAACAAATACGACAACCTCCCTACTTGGTATCAAAACAGGAAATCTACATTTTTTATCCTTAACTTACAACACTAACAATCAGCTTTGACCCTAATCGATATAATATAATGAAAATATATAAAATTAGGTAAATGTTGAACATTAAATATTTTCTTCAATTTATTTCTAAATATCCAAAACAGTTTTCATCAAATATCTCAAAAATGAAAAAAATGGGGATTGCCGCCATTGATTCTATACCATTGATTATAAAAATTAAAACTGAATTTTTTGTTTGATTTGTAATTGTTTTTTTTATCAATGTTTTCTTAACCGAGTGCTGTACGGACAAATTTTTGATACAGTGTATGTAAATGCAATCAGAATCCGTCCCTCTAGATTGGCCGTCAAATTTAAAGGTCCATTATTACTCTAAAACCAAAAGTAAGAAAGTTACTCGTCGACGTCCCTTTGTAGAATTTCTCTACAAATTTTAATATTGAGAGCCAATCTCATCATCAATTAAGCATAAATTCTTAAAAATCGAAATAAAAATTATAAAACAGAAATATTAATTTTCTCAAGGTCACATATACGTCTAGATGTATGCACGTATAAGCAATGCTAAATGCATTTAAATTTTCTAAATATATACACATCAACAAAAATAAAAGGTAGACTCCAAAATAAAATACGTTGACTTCAAAAAATTTAAGCGAAATGATTTTTGTTATATCATATGAAAACAGTTACATAACGAATCATAATGAATGAAAAATCCCTACTACAAAAATGTATGTACACAAAAATGTATAATGTATGTCTGGTACAAGCCTTGCGGTTCTCATTCAAGCCAGATATCATAAAACAAATGTACATTGACTTGCGTCAGTGTGTAAGTCAGTTTTATATAATAAATATTTTAATAGAAAATTTGAATATTTATTTCATATCGTGTTTGTATCGGCGGCATAACACTAATACTAATATAATATAACTCAACAAAAATGGATTCTCAAAATACAATTACTAGACTACACCATTTGTTTTGGTTTTTGATGTACCTAAAAGTAAACGAGCAAATCCATATGAAAACTAAATAATCCATTAAAATTGTAACGAAGCATACACACACAATGTCCTTAAATAGAATATGGAAATCATAAAATACTAAGCTCGAGAAGAAAGTTGGTACATTTCTTCACATAAATTAAAGCTTTGATTTATATGTACGTATGAATAAATTAGTTTATTATCAATGTATTACAAATAATGAATTTACCATTTGTTCGGAAAATTATTATTTTTTAAATAAACTTGTGGAAATGATTTTGTGATAGTCTAAATTAAATTAATGTCGTATTAAATACCTCGAAATTTATGGAAACGTTAAATGTACCAACAATTAACAAATATAAAAAATTGTTCTTGTAATTTAAAAAGAAATTTTTGAAATGGTTATATACAAGAAAACATTAGATAAAGTAGAACAAATATATTTCATTTATGTATGTACATATGTATATATATAAAAAAAACGATCTTGCTAACACAATTACTATTGCATTTTAACTGTGCGAAACTAGAAAGAGAAAACATTATAAAGTAAACGATACAAACCTCTCGTTTTCGGGTGTTACTTCTGGCAACTGTTCGAAAATTGTAAGTAATATCATTCATATACATTTGAGTAGTATGAACTTTCCATATCTGTTTATAATTGTCTGTGGTTTAAGCACAGACAAATTATATACAGATATGGAAAGTTCATACTACTCAGATGTATATGAATGATATTACTTACAATTTTCGAACAGTTGCCAGAAGTAACACCCGAGAACGAGAGGTTTGTATCGTTTACTTTATAATGTTTTCTCTTTCTAGTTTCGCACAGTTAAAATGCAATAGTAATTGTGTTAGCAAGATCGTTTTTTTTATATATACCAAAATCTTCTATAATAAAAGTCATGAAAATTCCATACATATGAAATAAAAAAAATCAGGTTCTATGTGTATTGATGACAGATGTTTATTTTGGCATCACTAAATTTATATGTGTTAGTTAACTAAGTATAAAGGTTTTGGTGTAGAAACAAGAAAAAAAAATTCAAATTTACGTTGAATTGTTAGTGTAACTAATACAGCCACATCTAGTGGAATCAATAAATGTATTTGTCTGTAAAAGAGAGTTTAATGACTTTTATTATAGAAGATTTTGTATATACATACGAGTATGTACATACATAAATGAAATATATTTGTTCTACTTTATCTAATGTTTTCATGCATTTAACCATTTCAAAAATTTCGTTTTTAAAATACAAGAACAATTTTATATTTGTTAATTGTTGGTACATTTAACGTTTCCATAAATTTCGAGTTATTTAATACGACATTAATTTAATTTAGACTATCACAAAATCATTTCCACAAGTTTATTTAAAAAATAATAATTTTCCGAACAAATGGTAAATTCATTATTTGTAATACATTGATAATAAACTAATTTATTCATACGTACATATAAATCAAAGCTTTAATTTATGTGAAGAAATGTACCAACTTTCTTCTCGACCTTAGTATTTTATGATTTCCATAAGGACATTGTGTGTGTATGCTTCGTTACAATTTTAATGGATTATTTGGTTTTCATATGGATTTGCTCGCTTTACTTTTAGGTACATCAAAAACCAAAACCAACAAAAATGTTTATACAAGCCAAACAGTACAAACACTTAAGGTATAAAAAAGTACATTAAGGCGTAGTATTAGTGATGCATACATATAAATCAGAAAGTATATATACACAAAACAGCTAAGTATAGGTGATACATTCATAATAAATATAGTGTACATTTTTTGTGATAGAATCTGTGTAGGGCGCGAACGAGACGGCTTGTATAAACATTTTTGTTGGTTTTGTCAAAAACCAAAACAAATGGTCTGAGTCTAGTAATTGTATTTTGAGAATCCATTTTTGTTGAGTTATATTATATTAGTATTAGTGTTATGTCGCCGATACAAACACGATATGAAATAAATATTCAAATTTTCTATTAAAATATTTATTATATAAAACTGACTTACACACTGACGCAAGTCAATGTACATTTGTTTTATGATATCTGGCTTGAATGAGAACCGCAAGGCTTGTACCAGACATACATTATACATTTTTGTGTACATACATTTTTGTAGTAGGGATTTTTCATTCATTATGATTCGTTATGTAACTGTTTTCATATGATGTAACAAAAATCATTTCGCTTAAATTTTTTGAAGTCAACGTATTTTATTTTGGAATCTACCATTTATTTTTGTTGATGTGTACATATATATTTAGAAAATTTAAATGCATTTAGCATTGCTTATACGTGCATACATCTAGACGTATATGTGACCTTGAAAAAATTAATATTTCTGTTTTATAATTTTTATTTCGATTTTTATGAATTTATGCTTAATTGATGATGAGATTGGCTCTCAAAATTAAAATTTGTAGAGAAATTCTACAAAGGGACGTCGACGAGTAACTTTCTTACTTTTGGTTTTAGTGTAATAATGGACCTTTAAATTTGACGGCCAATCTAGAGGGACGGATTCTGATTGCATTTACATACACTGTATCAAAAAATTGTCCGTATGGCACTCGGTTAAGAAAACATTGATAAAAAAAACAATTACAAATCAAACAAAAAATTCAGTTTTAATTTTTAGAATCAATGGTATAGAATCAATGGCGGCAATCCCCATTTTTTTCATTTTTGAGATATTTAATGAAAACTGTTTTGGATATTTAGAAATAAATTGAAGAAAATATTTAATGTTCACCATTTACCTAATTTTATATATTTTCATTATATTATATCGATTAGGCTCAAAGCTGATTATTAGTGTTGTAAGTTAAGGATAAAAAATGGAGATTTCCGGTTTTGATACCAAGTAGGGAGATTGTCGTATTTGTTACTAATAGAATGCACAAATAATTTAGTTTTCTTGTAAATTAATTTATATCATGATTATTAATCATGATATACGAGTAAATTAATTTACTTTCACGTTTGATATGATTTACTATTTAAACCGCCTAAAACGATGTCAAATAATTGTCCGTCCACACTAAGAAATTGAAGTTTCATAATTTGATTACCATAATCTACAATAGTTGTGCAAACTCGATAAACATGAAATATAAAAAAGAGACAAAGTTTAAGTGAAATAGAATTATTTACATATTCTATTTTGATGGCAATTTAATCGCTATCGCGATAATCGTTTTGTCTGTCAATGATATAATACCAGTATCATATTCTAGAATTATTATTCTACATAAATTTAAAGCCCGAATCCCGTAAAAAACACCTCTTTAAAAAAAATTAATTTTACTCAAATATACAAAGAACAATTTTAAATTGATTATGTATAGCTACTGTCTCAAAAAATTGTCCGTACACTCCTCAGTTAAAAAAACATTGATAAAAAATACAATTACAAATCAAACAAAAATTTCAGTTTTTGTTTTTTTTAAACTCAAATTACATTCAACAACCTGAAAAAATACTAATTATCATGATGCAAATTAATTTACTTTTACGTTTGATAAGATTTACTATTTAAACATCCTAAAACGATCTCAAATAATTAAGGGGTATAGAATCAATGGCGGCAATCGCCATTTTTTTCATTTTTGAGATATTTGATGAAATTGTTTTGGACATTTAGAAATAAATTGAAGAAAATATTTAATGTTCAACATTTACCTAATTTTATATATTTTCACTATATTATATCAATTAGGCTCAAAGCTGATTATTAGTGTTGTAAATTTCCGGTTTTGATACCAAGTAGGGAGGTTGTCGTATTTGTTATTAATAGAATGCACAAATAATTTAGTTTTCTTGTTTTTAAGTAAAAATATAGATTATTTATGTTTAAAATTAAATTATATTTTATTCAAACTTATAAAAAATTCCAATTATATATGGCGGGAAAATATATATAAACATTATTTTAATCAAATTTCAAGTACAATAAACATTATTAGATTAAAATTCCTGATAGTTCAGGTACGAAATAACATTCCTCGGCTTTATTAAAGACGTTTGTTTTACTCGAATCTTCATAAGATTCGTTAGCACTCAATAATTCTTTGTAGTATTTAAGGTTGCTTATCACTTGCCAGTTTGGTCCATAGTGCTTGAGTAATAAATTGCTTACATCCCGCAGCTTGAGTGGATTTATATGTCTTGCACTGGCTTTGATTTCATGGGTTTTTTTTGCCAATGTCGATTTTCCCACTTTTGTAATTGATTTAAAGACACAAAAGTCATTTTTATAATGAATTTTACCTCTAATTCAAACATTATTTGAAGCTGCTGGTCGTTTTAAATAGTATCGTTTACATTCCTTAAATCGGAAGTGCCATGATCCTGGTGGCTTTATATTTTGTTGTGTGGCACTTTTCCAATCCATATTCACTCAGTCTTCTCCCAAATGCACTATAGTGGCAGATTCCGCAAAAATCACAATACATTCTGTAGGATCCGTAATTACTTCTCTTTGTCTTATTTTTTTTTCGATATGGCCAAATACCCTATCCGATGGTTAAAATGAGTGCCCGACAATAGGAAAAACCAATTCTATATTTCGAGTGTTTGGAGGTGCCTTGAACGATAACCATTTACGACACATTTCATGAATAGAGTTCTTGTTTTGGCCGCTACACCCGTCTGCGACAAGACGGGTAATTTTATGTGAATTATCAATTTGAATTTTATTTAGACAATCAAAGACAGCTGATGCTATTTCGTTGGATCCTTTGTCGAATTCGTCTTCGGTCCAATAGTATGAAAACACATTTTCCTTTAATAAATTCGATTTCGAAGAGCCCTTTACAATTACAAAATTGTACATGTATAGCTGTCTCGAATAATACGCCGTTTGATCAGGCACTTTCAGTAAACAAAGATTTTTTTGGCAATCGAATGAAAGCGTTATTATTTCAGGGTTTCTTCCAGTAAAAGTTCAAAGAAACATTTTGCTTTTAAATTATGGACTTTCCTCTCAGATAGAATCCTTTCTTTGCTTGCAGGATCCGTTGCGTTTTTTATGCGCTCCGTTAACTCTAAGCATTTTGAACATACATCTGTTCGAGGTGTACTAAAACTTAAATTGTACCTAGTATCAAATATCATACGAAAATACTATATGATGACTTAATTTATAAATATTCCGGCGACTGAGCAATACACATCCTATACATTTTGTTAATATTCAATTCGGATGGCAAGTACATTTTGCAACTCTCGGATCGGCAATAATGAGATTCAACGCCTTTGAATTGATTAATAAACTATTGTACTGCAGTGCGCTGTTCGCGATAATTAAATTCCTTACGATTACTACCTCTGGTTTCAACAGGGATATGGCCCTAGTTTCGAAATGTTTTCATCACCCAATTTAACCTATGTTTAGTTATACCTAGAGCAAAAACGATGTAATACCGAGACGTCTCGTGAACATTTATTTTCAAAAAATAAAGAAACAACAACAACAAATGGAAAATACAGTAGAACTGTAATAACTTTATCTTCTTAATCCCTTTAAATCAGACTCTCTGCTGTTAATTTCTTCTTACCTCTTACTTCTTCTTGATTTGCGTTTGATTTTGAATTGAGTATGCTCTACGAGTATAAGAATATAAAAAACAAATCGAACAAAACTTCGTATTTTCTCACTATTTTTATTTTTGTTTATTTTTTGTGTTTACAATTTTTGTGTGTGAGTACGTACATCAATTCATACAAAATTTGTGATAGTTTGAAACAAATAAATAAAAAACATTATGCTGGATACATAGAAAATAAACGCTCCTCGTATATAAAGTTTCCTAATAAGTTTTTGTTATTGGTTTTGAATTTTTTAACCTTTATTTAACCTTTTCCCGGCTGAATAAAAAAAACTACATATTTCGGCTGGAGTTCATATTTTGTATATGAAAATAAAGCGAATTTATGTTACTAACATGGGTGTACATTGCGTTATGAACTATTTGTTGTGCCAACCTGGGAATATACATTTGATTATGATACTTACTAAATGTGGCATTCTAAATTGAATTTTACTTGAAGTTCTGGAATATGGCCAAGTACAATGGAACTTGTCTATTTCTCAACCGCTTGTAATGAAATTTTTTATGTGCGTTTGAAATGGGATTTTAAAACGATTTTTAGAAGAAGTTCTGACATATGACCAAGAATGATGGCACTTGCCTATTTCTCAACCGATTATGATGAAATTTGACAGGTGCGTTGGAAATGGGATTCTAAAATGATTTTTGGGTGAAGTTCTGAAACATGGCCAAGTATAATGGAACTTGCCTAATTCTCAACTAATTATGTTTTTGCGTTGGAAATTGGATTCTAAAATGATTTTTGGAAGAAGTTCTGGAATATTGCAAAGTAGGATGGCACTTGGCTATTTCTAAACCGATTATGATGAAATTCGACTTGTACAATGGAAATGGGATCTTCAAATGATTTTTAGATGAAGTTCTGGAATATAGCCAAATATGATGTAACTTGTCTATTTCTTAACCGATTTTGATGAAACTTGACACGTGGGATAGAAATGGGATTCTAAAATGATATTTAGATGAAGTTCTGGAATATGGTCAATTAGGAAGGGACTCGGTTATTTCTCAATCGATTATGATGAAATTCGACTTGTACGATGGAAATGGGGCCTTCAAATCATTTTTAGATGGAGTTCTGGAGTAAGGCTAAGTAGGATGGAACTGGGCTATTTCTTGAACGATTTTGACGAAATTCGACAAGTGCGATAAAAATGGGATTCTAAAATAATATTTAGAAGAAGTTCTGGAATATAGCCAAGTAGGATGGAACTTGGCTATTTCTTGAACGATTTTGACGAAATTCTACTTATACGACGAAAATGGGATCTTCAAATGAGTTTTATGAGTTTTAGATGAAGTTCAGGAATATGGCCAAGTAGGATGGAGCTTGGCTATTTCTTGAACGATTTTGATGAAATTCGACAAGTGCGATAGAAATGGGATTCTAAAATGATATTTAGAAAAAGTTCTGGAATATGGTCAATTAGGAAGGGACTCGGTTATTTCTCAATCGATTATGATAAATTTTTACTTGTGTGTTTACAGAGGAATACCATTTTATGAACAATTAAAATTGTTGGGTTTAGAAATTCGATATGAAATTTTGCAAGTATGTCAAAGGTGTTAAAGATTTTTTCTATTAGATTGATTATTTACTAGAAGATATTTTTCCGCAATTATTTAAAAAACACTTTTGATTGAAATATAATGTGACTCTAAAGAAATAAAATAAACTTTGTTTGGGGGATTTTACTAACAATTGAGGTAATAAAAAGTAAAATGAGGGGGCATTAGAATAAATATTACCTGTCACACTGTCGCTCAATTAGCAAAGCTGGTTAGAAACACTTTCTATACAATAAGCATTGAGAAGCATAATGGAGATTGGCTGAAAAGAATCTCTATTTGAATTGCGCAAGAGCCGGTTTTTCTTATTTTTAGAATTCTTTTAATATACAATTTAAAATTAGTATAGGCAAAGCGAGAAAACGCTAGTAATAAAGCAGAAAGGGTTCTAAATATGACGAAATTGACAATTATGTACTACATCTATTCATGCAGTCATGGTTTTCGGCCATAACACAACTTTTCGAAATTGTTTTTGTAACACTGCACAAGCATCATGAATAACATGAGATAGTATTGGGCGCTTTCAGCTCTACCAACTGTTGGCAATTCGTCGATCTCATACTGTTTGAATAATAATTCAAATCGAATCATTTTTGACGTCAAGAACGACGTGATGATAATTATCTTTAGCAAAAATCATGGAACATATTTAACACCTGATAAATAAAAGCACATAAACAGCACGGTTATTGTACAGTTGAAATTGTAATTAAATAAGTATTTTATACAAAAACCGCTAATACTTAAGTAAATTAATTAATGAAATATACGTATTATTAGTGATAATTATAATAATTATTATAATAAGTGATATATGCAAAATGAAAAGTTTTTGATCGAATAGACCCCTTGTTTGATTCATAAATTTATTTTAGAATTATGTTCATTTTACACTTTACAGGGATAATAACTACAGTTTTGTTAATTAGACTACAATTTAAAATGATTAGTCGATCAAGAAGCTATAGTAATATTTTTTGACGTTTTCTCTAAATAGGGAAATCCATGAAAACTTGGGAACTTTGCTTTAAAATTAGATTTACCTATACCAGGAGGGATGTGCGTGTGATTTTTATTCCAGAAATGGTGGAAAGATCCCCTGAGGATGTTAGGCCTTACAGATCCATTAGCCACACATTATTTATTCTGAAAACCAAACCTTGCATAAAATACCGGTTCAGTAGATTAGATTCAACGCTATCACGCGACCTGACATCATAAATTGATGACACACTCTGGAACAAAGAGGTACTATTATGTTCATTCATTGATATTCCACGGGCTTTTGATAATACCAAATTCAAAGTCCTTCCGGAACAAGGACAATCATGGGGTATAGACTCGGCCTGATCCTATAAGTAGTTTGCTTCTTTGTAGCATCATGAATAACATGAAATGTTATTAATAATTAATAACAAAATGTTTAATAATAACTATTACTCCTATTTCGAAGAAATAAAATAAACTTTGTTTAACTCTTAGCCCTATTATGGTTCTCACCTCACCGAGAATTACTATGCAAATGTGACTAGATTTGTATGAAATTTTTCGGTGAGGTGAGAACCATAATAGGGCTAAGAGTTAAACAAAGTTTATTTTATTTCTTTAGTCACATTATATTTCAATCAAAAGTGTTTTTTAAATAATTTACTTTTATTTGCGGAAAAATATCTTCTAGTAAATAATCAATCTAATAGAAAAAATCTTAAACACCTTTGACATACTTGCAAAACTTCATATCGAATTTCTAAACCAACAATTTTAGTTGTTCACAAAATGGTATTCCTCTGTAAACACACAAGTAAAATTTCATCATAATAGATTGAGAAATAACCGAGTTCCTTCCTAATTGACCATATTCCAAAACTTTTTCTAAATATCATTTTAGAATCCCATTTTTATCGCACTTGTCGAATTTCATCAAAATCGTTCAAGAAATATCCAAGTTCCATCCTACTTGGCCATATTCCAGAACTTCATCTAAAAATCATTTGAAGGTCCCATTTCCATCATACAAGTCGAATTTCGTCAAAATCGTTCAAGAAATAGCCAAGTTCCATCCTACTTGGCCATATTCCAGAACTTCATCTAAAAATCATTTGAAGGTCCCATTTCCATCATATAAGTCGAATTTCATCAAAATCGTTCAAGAAATAGGCAAGTTCCATCCTACTTGGCAATATTCCAGAACTTCATCTAAAAATAATTTGAAGATCCTATTTACATCACACAAGACAAATTTTGCCAAAATCATTCAAGAAATAGCCAAGCTCCATCCTACTTGAGCATATTCCAGAACTTCATCTAAAAATCATTTGAAGGCCCCATTTCCATCATACAAATCGAATTTCATCAAAATCGTTCAAGAAATAGGCAAGTTCCATTCACTTGGCCATGTACAAGAACTTCATCTAAAAATCATTTGAAGATTCGATATCCATCATACAAGTCGAATTTCGTCAAAATCGTTCAAGAAATAGGCAAGTTCTAGCCTACTTGGTCATATTCCAGAACTTCATCTAAAAATCATTTGAAGATCCCATTTCCGTCGCATAAGTAGAATTTCGTCAAAATCGTTCAAGAAATAGCCAAGTTCCATCCTATTTAGCCATATTCCAGAACTTCTTCTAAATATCATTTTAGAATCCCATTTTTATCGCACTTGTCGAATTTTATCAAAATCGTTCAAGAAATATCCAAGTTCCATTCTACTTTGCCATATTCAAGAACTTCATCTAAAAATCATTTGAAGGCCCCATTTCCATCATACAAGTCGAATTTCATCAAAATCGTTCAATAAATAGGCAAGTTCCATCCTACTTGGCCATATTCCAGAACTTCATCTAAAAATCATTTGAAGATTCGATATCCATCATACAAGTCGAATTTCGTCAAAATCGTTCAAGAAATAGGCAAGTTCTAGCCTACTTGGTCATATTCCAGAACTTCATCTAAAAATCATTTGAAGATCCCATTTCCGTCGCCTAAGTAGAATTTCATCAAAATCGTTCAAGAAATATCCAAGTTCCATCCTACTGGGCCATATTCCAAAATCTTATCTAAAAATCATTTTAGAATCCCACATTTTGTCAGTATCGTATTCAAATGTATATTGCTGGTTGGCCACAATAAAGAACCCATAACCCAATGAAAACCCTTCGTTAATTTGTTAATAAAGAAAAAAACAAATAAACAAATATTCCCTTTATTCACCGGTCGTGATTCAATTAATACCAGTTTAGCTCTAAATATGTAAACAAATGATCATTTTATGTTTTATGACGACACTCTATTCTAGTATTAAAGGAGACCTTTAAATTACAACAACAAGTAAAAAAACGAAAAATAAAAACAAACACAAAAATGGTTCATTGGCTTTTTCTCTATTTATTTACAAAAACGTGGCAGAATTGTGTGACGTCACGAACACGTGACTCGAAACATCGAGTTAACCTTGCTTGAATCATGCTCACTTGTGTACCAGCGCATACTAACTAGTTTAACAAACGAAAATTTTTCTGAATACATATTTTTGACCTCGCTCAAAATAATCTCGTATTAGTTGAAGAGTAAATTTAGTCAAAGAGAGAATTATGTTTTTGTGGTTTTAAGTATATTGCGTAGGGGCTCACTGTATTGTTCGAAATATAATTTCTACACCCAAATAGGTATTTTCTACACCCAACTAATTTGAATGTTTATTTATTCGACATGAGACGTCTCTATGAAATCTACTATAGTTTTTGCCTAGAGGGTGCTTTTTCCCGGATTTTTTTTGTTCCCGGTTTGTTGTAATGTTTCCCATATTTCTGTATATTTAACGAACGGCACAAGATCTTGGTTTGTTCGTTCTTTAATGCGACGTGATAAAACTTCCAATAACTCTGTTGAAATATTATCTTCATTTGCACGTAAACATTCAAACAAAAACTTTAAAATTACATCAGCTGTAACCAAATTTGCATCACATCTTCCCAAAGCTTTGACAGCTAACTTAAATGGTAAAAGCGCATTGAAAATATTCAACAATATTGGGATATAATTGTCATTCATTAATATTAGGGATCCACAATCTTTCAATCATGATCACAATGCTATTCGATTTGGTCTTACAATCCAAAAGCAAACTTAATTGCATTCCGTAATTTTGCTTGACATACTCTTGAAGAATTGAATGTCTTTTCGGTGACATTTTAAAAAATTTTACAATTTTTCTTACTATTTTCAATGCACTATTAATATCGTCACGTTCACATTTCGGGGCTATATCATCCGTTGGATTGATCATCATTATCAGATTCAGAATATTCGTTTCTTCGGTACTGGAGCCATATTTATTTTCATCATTATTTTAACATAATTGCTGGGTATATTCAGACAATGCTCGAAATTTTAACATCACGGCAGTACCATCTGTGGTTGATGCAACTACATCTGTTGATTTTATACCAAAATCAAATAGTTTTAAATTAACCAGTTTAAGTGTTTTATCAGCTGTACAAGCTCCTTCAATTTTTACTAATCCTAAGTTATATATTGTTTGTCAAAATGGATATTTATTTTTAAGTAGCGCCGATTCCGTAAACTCGCCCATTCATCTAATGTCAGGCTGAATTTTCCATATTTATCTTAATGAAATTTAATTTTTCTTACAATATCAGATTTTGCAATTACATAGAATTCGTGAATCAGTTTCATTGTATTAGTTTTTCCTTTTGGTAATCTACATATATTGCCTATCATGTAGTGATTGGCGAATAAATTAACTTTTGTTTATACCGTGGATTGAACAACCATCAAGTGCCGCAAGTTTTGCCACTATTTCTGCCAAAGATTGCTTTTTTACTAAAAATGAAATTATAGTTTGTTTCGTAGAATTTGATAAAACTTTTTCTAATCTGATTTTGCCACCTTCTTGATCGTCATTTGTATTTCGTGTATGTACGTGTTGCAAACGCCTTATTAACCCGCTTGTTGACGAACCCTTGCAACTATATTGTGCTAATTGATAGAAAAAGGCCGTGTGTCAATTGATTAACAAATAGAGAATAGACAAAAAATCCCGAGAATTTTTAGTTTTTTTCCCGGGAAACGGGAAACAAAAAATTAGGAAATTTCCCGAGAATTCCCGCCCGAGTATTCCCGGGAAGAACCCTCTAGTTATACCTAACATTTTTAGAAACGAATTTTGACATACGGGTATGTTTTGTTTGTCCTGATCGCGTACGAAACATCTTATGTGAGTTGTTTTTGTTGAATATTTTTAATTTATTGGCCGTCGGCGTTTTGTATCGCCTATTGTTCAATGGGTAGTGATGAATGAATCTTGGATTAGTTTATCTGGTGTTGCATAAAATTGTTTATTAAACATTTGAATGTCAAGCATTTTTAACAATCTGCACTGATATGTACCCGATATGTTCCCACACTGCGGATAGGTGGCAAATCTTTCGAAGAATACTTAAAACATTAAAAATTAAAAAGATAATGAACACATTAAGTTCATT
Organism: Tipula vernalis; assembly: GCA_958295665.1. Taxonomy (NCBI): domain Eukaryota; kingdom Metazoa; phylum Arthropoda; class Insecta; order Diptera; family Tipulidae; genus Tipula; species Tipula vernalis. The sequence goes on from OY282559.1 coordinate 193,501,836, forward strand.
AATTGATAATAATCTACAAAATATATTTTGACTAACCTTAGTTATTTTGCAATATTACGTTGCTATTTCGATTCTTGCCTTATTCGTTTTCTTGCCTTTGACGGTGATACCGGTGACGCATTTTTTTCCATTATTTTATTAACAATTTATTGGTCGTAAAAATGTTAATTAGTCGTACTTTTTTCACGGCGAATAAAATTACTGCCCAATTAAAAAATGGAGGTGTGGCCAACACACGATTTTCTTTACGAACAGAGAATTTTGAGAAATTTTATTGTTTTTTATAATTTTTAAATTTTTTTTTTTAATTTTTATTTTTATTTGTTTTTGATTTTGGAAACATTTTATTTTAAGTAGTTTTTTGTAAACCTTATACTTGTTAAGATATTTGCAAAATAAATTTTCTGGACCAAGGGAGTGGCCACTTCCGGTTAGCCGATTTGGAGTAAAATTCATTGGGACCTCCCAATTTATCAAAAAAAATTAAATCTGAAGTTTCAGTTCGATTGGTTAAACCATCTGGGCTGTAGAGAGGACACAGACAGACTGACAGACAGACACCATTTTGAAACCGACTTTATCGGACTCAGGGGACCTCAAAACAAATAAATCTCTAATTATCTCAAGGTCCAAAATTTTCATGATTACTATACTTTATTTTACTAGAGTAAAAGAAAGTAAAATGTGTCATTCTTTTACCAAAAATAGTACAGAAATTTAAAAGTTGACCATTAAATTGGAAAGTGAAGGTAAAAGTTTATAGGAAATTTCCAAAATAACTAATCGCCCGTGATCTTCGATTCATTATAACACCCAGAACTCCCAAAAAATCAAATCGCTAGAGATTTTTGTTGGGCGTGATCGCAACCGAAAGCTGAACAGACATCAAATCAAATAGAATCGAAGGCATAGTGCTCCAATAATCGCTGCTAAAGTTTATCAAAGCAAAAAAGGAGCGATAAGACCTCAGACAATATGCAATATTTTGCATAAACAAGAGTATCGTCGATGTGCGACACGCAAGAAATGTATTTGCCGATAAATAAAATATTAAAACCACATGGAACATGCATTGGGATATGTGAGTGAGCCCGAAGTGTTCTAGGAAAATGTTATTCCCTCGGACGAAAGTAAATTTAACGTTTTTGGTTCAGATGTTGTCGCGGAAATCCAACACTGAACTTGAGTAAAACATGGTGGCGGAAGTATAATGGTTTGGGGAGCTTTTAGCTGAAAGGGTTAGGGACATTTGACCTTCATTGAAACCATAATGAATCGGTTTAAATATTTGGATATTTTGAAGGATAATTTGTTAATAAGTGTTGAGAAGGACACGGAATAAATTTTCGTTCCTTATGCCTTGAAGCATTCGTCAAAACTGATCAAGGTATGGCTATTGTACAATGTAAAGTCAATACTTCCTCATCCTCCCCAGTCACCAGATCTCAACCCGATTGATAATTTGTGCCATGATTTGGAGCGAAAGATCCGTGAACAGCAAATTAATGGTAAAGAACAATAAAAAGGGTCGTTGTGAATGAATGGGCCAAAAATTCCACCGAACTAACCCGGAAGTTGGCTTTCTTATTGAAAAGAAAGTTGCAAAGTGTCATTACATGAATAGGTTACAACACCAGACCTAACTTTTCTACCAAATTCCCTCATCTTTTTTGTGTGCATAGACAATTATTTGACATCGTTTTAGGCGGTTTAAATAGTAAATCATATCAAACGTGAAAGTAAATTAATTTACTCGTATATCATGATTAATAATCATGATATAAATTAATTTACAAGAAAACTAAATTATTTGTGCATTCTATTAGTAACAAATACGACAACCTCCCTACTTGGTATCAAAACCGGAAATCTCCATTTTTTATCCTTAACTTACAACACTAATAATCAGCTTTGAGCCTAATCGATATAATATAATGAAAATATATAAAATTAGGTAAATGTTGAACATTAAATATTTTCTTCAATTTATTTCTAAATATCCAAAACAGTTTTCATTAAATATCTCAAAAATGAAAAAAATGGGGATTGCCGCCATTGATTCTATACCATTGATTCTAAAAATTAAAACTGAATTTTTTGTTTGATTTGTAATTGTTTTTTTTATCAATGTTTTCTTAACCGAGTGCTGTACGGACAATTTTTTGATACAGTGTATGTAAATGCAATCAGAATCTGTCCCTCTAGATTGGCCGTCAAATTTAAAGGTCCATTATTACTCTAAAACCAAAAGTAAGAAAGTTACTCGTCGACGTCCCTTTGTAGAATTTCTCTACAAATTTTAATTTTGAGAGCCAATCTCATCATCAATTAAGCATAAATTCATAAAAATCGAAATAAAAATTATAAAACAGAAATATTAATTTTTTCAAGGTCACATATACGTCTAGATGTATGCACGTATAAGCAATGCTAAATGCATTTAAATTTTCTAAATATATATGTACACATCAACAAAAATAAAAGGTAGATTCCAAAATAAAATACGTTGACTTCAAAAAATGTAAGCGAAATGATTTTTGTTACATCATATGAAAACAGTTACATAACGAATCATAATGAATGAAAAATCCCTACTACAAAAATGTATGTACACAAAAATGTATAATGTATGTCTGGTACAAGCCTTGCGGTTCTCATTCAAGCCAGATATCATAAAACAAATGTACATTGACTTGCGTCAGTGTGTAAGTCAGTTTTATATAATAAATATTTTAATAGAAAATTTGAATATTTATTTCATATCGTGTTTGTATCGGCGACATAACACTAATACTAATATAATATAACTCAACAAAAATGGATTCTCAAAATACAATTACTAGACTCAGACCATTTGTTTTGGTTTTTGATGTACCTAAAAGTAAAGCGAGCAAATCCATATGAAAACCAAATAATCCATTAAAATTGTAACGAAGCATACACACACAATGTCCTTATGGAAATCATAAAATACTAAGGTCGAGAAGAAAGTTGGTACATTTCTTCACATAAATTAAAGCTTTGATTTATATGTACGTATGAATAAATTAGTTTATTATCAATGTATTACAAATAATGAATTTACCATTTGTTCGGAAAATTATTATTTTTTAAATAAACTTGTGGAAATGATTTTGTGATAGTCTAAATTAAATTAATGTCGTATTAAATAACTCGAAATTTATGGAAACGTTAAATGTACCAACAATTAACAAATATAAAATTGTTCTTGTATTTTAAAAACAAAATTTTTGAAATGGTTAAATGCATGAAAACATTAGATAAAGTAGAACAAATATATTTCATTTATGTATGTACATACTCGTATGTATATATAAAAAAAACGATCTTGCTAACACAATTACGATTGCATTTTAACTGTGCGAAACTAGAAAGAGAAAACATTATAAAGTAAACGATACAAACCTCTCGTTCTCGGGTGTTACTTCTGGCAACTGTTCGAAAATTGTAAGTAATATCATTCATATACATTTGAGTAGTATGAACTTTCCATATCTGTATATAATTTGTCTGTGGTTTAAGTGCAAAGAAAATAAAACTTAACATATTTGTTGTTTACTCGTGGACTAATATCACCAATAAAAAGATTTTATATAATAAAACACAATATTTCGGTTTTTGTCACTTTCTTTAACGTGATATTTATTTTATTTGTAAATGATACGATCGTTTCGGATGTTACTCCTTTATCAAATTTCTAACAAACATTCAATGTTTGTTAGAAATTTGATAAAGGAGTACGAGTAACATCCGAAACGATCGTAATTTCATTTACAAATAAAATAAATATCACGTTAAAGAAAGTGGCAAAACCGAAATATTGTGTTTTATTATATAAAAAAAATAAAACTCCATCGCGAAAAATATTTTGATTTGATTTTTACCTGTAATAAAAATATGGATGTGAGTATGTATTCATTTCACAGATAATGTATATTACTTTGTAGAAACTAAAAAATGTCTAAACATAAATTGTTTTAATAAGTTTTTTAATGTTTGATTTAATAGTTTTGTATTTATTAATATCGAAAAATAATAATTGTAAGTACATATGAAGGTGTCATATTACATCGTTGTAATTAATTAATTTTAGTTTACTCATATTGTTAATGTAGAAATAAAACGGGTCAAATGTTTAATGATATTGCAATCATACGAGTAAGTAAATGCATGGTCAATGTTGTTCGACCCACTTACATCCCATGTGAAAATTGCATATTCATATGGTATGTAACAATATAAAACATTCCGCAGAATTATTGAACTCGGAATTATTATGTTTAAATCAATAAATTAATTTTCATATATAAAAATAATATAGAGGAGATTCTGAAAAAGTAAGTGGTACCGAACAGTCATTACCACAAGTCGGAGCTTGATGTTGTGAAATTAAATATAATTTAATAAAATAAGATAAAATAAAATAAAATCTTTTAAAATAAAATAAATTTGTTCTTAATTATTTAACAACACATCAAAGATTTCATATTGGTGACCCCTGTGAACTGAATAATAAAAAAGGAAATTCAAAATTAATTATAAAAGTAATATCTCACAATAATTATAATATCTCACAATAATCAATAATCACAATAATTAAACACAAACATAAAAATGTTTCAATAATAAAACAGTGAAAATAAAACGTTCGTCAGTAAAAATAAAAGGCTATCGAGCCCCACAAAGTCGACAGCGGCCATCGAGGGATTTAAAACAAGTGATCCAACTCTATTGACCAGCAGAATAGTGATAATTAAACAACCAACGGCACCTTCGGAATTAGCATCAACTAAACGCAAACAACGTTAAACTACGAGTATTTAGTGTTCAATTTTAATTTTCAAAAAAAAAAAAAATTGTTTTCTTATCTTAAGTAAATTTGGTAAAATTTTAGTGTTAATTTAAATTCAAATAAGTGTATATGAGTGAAATAGTTTAACGCGTCATCAGGTGAAGGTGAGCAATTTTGACATATAGTATGTACATATGGTTATTTCCTCGCGTAAATTCCGAATCGGGTAGACAATTTTTTTTTTTATTTTTGGTTTTTGTGTAAGTTACATTAAATTGAAAATCGAAGAAAAAGGTTTTTTTAATGTGTGAAAAACTTTCATTTGCGTTACATATCCTAACCCTCATAGTTATTTCGTTATACATATATTATTATTTTTGGTTATGGTTAATGGTGACCACTAAAATTTTAAGTACGCCATCGTGTATTTCTATTACTACTATTATTATTAGCTTTGCCAACGTATCGTTAATCGACTTCTTTTTTTTTTTAAATTTTGCTTGAAAATTAAAAACAAAATCAAATTAAAATGTCACCGACACCAGTGAAAAACAATGAATCAAAACCAGTTACATCCGGTTCACCTCAAAACGTCAGCAATGAAATATCAGGCGAGTCAGAAACACCACCTGCGCTTCACAAGGAATCTAATAGTTTATCATCTTATTGGTACAGTAACCCGAGATTGTGGTTTAGGCAGGCCGAGTTGATCATGTATTCTGCCAATATTAGATCTGACGACAGACAGCTCAATCACATAGTAAAACACCTGAACAAGGCACAGTCGAGTCTTCGGCGGGGGTAGAAGCAGACGATATAGGTAAATTATACGAAACGGCTGATAGGATTTTTGGAATGAATAATTCCTCTCATAACCGTAGAGCCATGTAATTTTTCAGGAACAAATGGCAATTTTGATTTTAACGAACTGTGTAAATCAATCAACGAATTGAAAATGCGTCTTGAAAGATTCGAAAAACGCTCGATTCAACAAGAAAATTCACGATGATCTAGATCTCGCGATCGAAATAAATTTTTCTAGATCGAGTTCTAGATCTCGGTTTGTTGATCATCCAATGTGCAGGTATCATTTTACATTTGGTACTAAGGCACGACGATGCCGGAAACCGAATTGCAGTTTCAAAGATATTGAAACCCAAAAAAGCTAGTTTTATCCAACATTGCTACGGCGAATGCTGGAGTTTCCGCAATACGCCGTTTATTTATTACGTGTAAAAACACAAAACTAAATTATTTGACAGACCCAGGCGCTGACACTTCGGTTATACCTACGTCATCATTCAAAAACATTATTGAAGACAATCACCTTTCTACCATTGAATTTGGGATTTCGTCGAGAATTTCGACACCCGTTCATTGTGGCGGCAGTCAACAATTCTATCATAGAAGCTAATTTCTTGTTAAAATTTGGTTTAACGGTCGATTTGAAGAACAAACGGTTGGTCGATCCCACAACAACAATGACTACTAAAAGGACAGTCTATTCCATTAGCTCCATATCGTCTCGGATTTTTAATATCGAAGGTTTAAATGGTACAATACTAAAGGAATTTCCTGAGCTTACTCAGCCACCTAGATACGATTTACAGGTGAAGCACAATGTAATTCACAGAATTGTGACAGAAGGGCAACTTCCATTCTGCAAACCACGCCGCCTTGATCCCGAGAAGTAGCTAAAGATGCTTTTCAGCATATGCCAAATGTGGGTCTTTGGAAACAATCCGTATCGTCAACATGTTCTGCTCTTCACATGGTTCCTAAAAAGGAGCATTGATAAATTTTTTTTTTTCAAAGATTGATCTTTTTCGTGCTTACCATCAAATTCGAGTAGCACAAGAGGATCAATATAAGACTGCTGTAGCTACACCGTTTGGGATGTTTGATTTCTGTTGCATGACTTTTGGTCTAGGAAACGCAGGTCAAACATTTCAGCGATTCATTGACGAATTTACAAAAGATCTACACTTTCTTTTCGCTTTCGTAGACGATATATTAATTGCAAGTAAAATACCCGAGGAGCACAGCGAACATTTACGAATAGTATTCAAACTTTTATCAGATTACGGTATCAACATTCGTTTGTCTAAATACGAATTCGGCGTTCCAAAGGTGAATTTCTTAAGTCACGAGATCACAAATGATGGAGTTCAACCATCACGTGACAGAATTAAAGCAATCAAAGACTTTCCACACCCCACCACGGTCCGTCATATTCAACGTGTGGTCGGTATGATCAATTATTATCATAGATTCTTACCGAATTTGGCAGAACAATTATCGCCAATCTATGCACACATGAATCTCTTGATCAAGCAAAGGGGAAAAATCTATATTTTATTGGCATTCAGAGTGCCAAAAGGCCCTTGAGATGATAAAAGGCTCCCTTGATAACTGTACGTTACTTGCGCACCCATTTGACAACACAACATATTGCATCAGGATAGACGCTTCGAATACACCATGTGGAGGTGTATTGGAAGAGGTAAATGGAAAGCATTGGGAAACTTTAGCGTTTTTTTTCAAGAAATTCACTCTTCCACAACAGAAATACTCTACTTTCGATCGCGAGTTATTAGCAGTTATTGTCGAAAATACAAAGGCATTTTTAGGCATTTTCTCGAAGGGCGTGATTTCCGAATTTATACGGACGACAAACCTTTAACTCTTTAAATTCTAAATAAAATGAAACCAAACAAAAGAATTAAACTAGAACAAATATCGCTTAAGGCTGAGTCGAAATTGATATGGTGCGAAACTTAAATCATGTCATTTCTACCTTATATTCCGGAACCAATGAGATGTCAAATCTTCGATAATATTCATAAATTATCTCATCCCGGAGTAAGAGCTTCAAGAAAGAAAGTAATGGCAAAATATTTGTGGCCATCAATGAACAAGGACAGCTCACATTGGGCAAAAACTTGCATTGACTGCCAGAAAGCAAAAATAACAAGCCACACCCGATCCGAATTCCAAAAATTTGAACTACCATCGGGTCGTTTTGAAAAAATCCACATCGATTTGGTGGGTCCCTTAGTACCATCAAATGGAAATGTGTACAAACTGACCATTATTGATCGTTTCACTCGGTGGACTGAAGCTATTCCTCTTCAGGGTGCCACCGCTCAAACAGTCGCAAAGCCATTATTCCCCAATTTTATTGCTAGATTCGGTATTCCAATTGAACTAACTAGCGATCAAGGTCCTCAACTCGAATCATCATTATTCCTAGAATTGACCAAAATGCTAGGTATTCACAAAATAAGAACGATTCCATATCATCCGCAATCAAATAAGTTAATCGAGCGATTTCATCGCAATTTAAGTGATCCTGATAGCTTCATCGTATGTTAAACAACTACGAAATTACATGCAGAATCTAATTCCAACAGATACATGAACATATAGTCAGAACAATATTTACGTTCCAAAAGATATTTTAAATTGTGAATATGTGTTTGTGCGAGTCGACAAAGTGAAGCCTAGTCTAACGCCACCATACAATGGCCCTTATAAGGTAGTAAAGAGATTGAAAAAACATTTCGTAATCAAAATAAAAGGGAAAAATAATTCGATTTCAATCGATCGTTTAAAACCAGCTTATGGTATAGAATGTCATCAACCCGAAAAACAATGGTTACCGGCATAAAACCACCGTTGTTAAATTTCAATAAAACAATGGACTACTTTGCATTTTTATGGTATAAAACAACTGCTCAATTAGTCAACAATACACAGTTCCATTATATTGTTACATTAGTAAACAACACAAATTTGCACAATATCAACATTGGTGAGTCTTCGTTCCTTTTTATCCAAAAGCCATGAGAAACTGGTTTTCATCAGAGGAGGTGATAGTGATACCAACAGCTCCAGCAACTGTGGCCCCAATAATGGGCAAAAGTGATAAGGATGACTAATGGGGAAAAATCGTCGCTAAATTAGAATTGGCGCTGGTTGTGGTGATAGCGATCATCGCATATAACAAGAAACGAAAGTACGTGAAGATGAGGTTTAACAAAAGAGTGTTACAAGCCACGACGAATAACCAACAACAAGAGTGTTAGGTTGTTCTCAAAGATAATTAAAAATTTTCAATAAAATTACTAAATAAATGACACTGTTAACAAAAATCCTTATTGTTCTATTTTCATTAACGTTAGATTTCCAGCAATATTCTAGTAGAAAATTGTTTTTCTCGGAAGGGGAGTGATGTGGATGTCCAAATACATTTGGAACAATCCATCATGTTCTCGGTCAACACCCTTCGTATCGGTATTTAAAATCATAAATCATAGTTACGTACAGGAAACTAAATTCTATATGAATATATTTTAAAATTATTTCTCAATGATACACCAAGGTGTCATATGACATCGTTGTATTTCATTAATTTTAGTTTACTCATATTGCGAGTGTAGAAATAAAATGGGTCAAATGTTTAATGATATTGCAATCATGCGAGTAAGTAAATTCATGGTCGTTCGACCCACTTACAACCCATGTGAATATTGCATATTCATATGGTATGTAGCAATATAAAATATTCCGCAGAATGATAAATTAATTTTCATATATAAAAATACAGCCCGGCCAAAATTATAAAGCACCCCTCCCAAATTGTAGTATCTACAAAATGAATGAAGACAAAAATTAAAACTCAATATTTTTAGGAAATACTTTTTATATTTTATTAATTTTAGTATTTTGTAGGTCCTCCTTTGGCTTTGATGACAGCCAGGACTCTTTTATTCATCGACCGTACTAATTTTTCGCAGGTATTTCTCGATATATTTTTCCATTCCTCTGTCAGCGCACGTTTGAGGTCTTCCTTTGAAGTCATACTGCGATCCTTGATTTTTTTTTTAAAAATTGACCACAAATTTTCAATGGGATTTAGGTCTGGTGACTGGGCGGGCCAGTCCATGACTCGAATTTGTTTTTTTCGAAACCAACTCATCGTAACGCGGGAAGTATGGCAGGGGGCATTATCCTGTTGATAAATTATCGAAGAACTATCCGTTTCCCCAAAGATTTGCCGAATTGAGGCATTCAATGCAGCCTCGAGGACAGTAACATAGTTGGTACTGTTCATCGGACCCTCACAAAACAACAGTTTGCCCACCCCTGATGATGCCATACAACCCCACACCATCAGTTTACCCCCTCCATGCTTTACGGTAGGCACTATACAATCAGGATTGTATGCTTCCCCGACTCTTCTTCTTACGATGGTTGCGCCAGGAGTTCCAAAAATCTATAAGAATTCCATCAAATTTAACATAAATTTCTCTATTAATTCTTTTAAAATACATAGCACAATTTTTTATTTTTTTTTTGACTAATTATTTTTTAATATTTATTTTTTATATTTACCTCAAAAGTAGATTCATCTGACCAAACAACTCTCGCCCAATCCACGTCATTCCAATGTTTGTGTTCTCGAGCCCATCTCAAGCGACTTTTTATGTTGGTAAGTGAGAGCAAAGGTTTTTTTCTTGCTTTACAACCTTTCAATCCAGCTTGCAGGAGCCTTCTTCTAACTGTCCATGCCGAAATGTGAACTTCTTGTTCTGTTAAATGCTCTGCAGCTATCTCAGCAGATGTTTTTCTTCGGTTTTTGAGAGATTTTCGCACAATTTGTCGATCGTCTCTTACCGAAGTGATACGATTTCTGCCTGAGCGTAGTTTATAGGCATAGTCCCCGGTCTCTTTAACCCTTTTCAATGTAGATTGAACTGCTCCACGAGAGCATTTTAATTTTTGGGATATTTTAATTTGGCTTACACCCTGGGAATCCAACAACACAATTTGTGCCCTTATTCCTTCACTGAGTTGGCACGCTTTAGGCATAATTATCACAAACACACTTTTTTTCTCAAAAAACTTACGAAAACTCTTTTTGATTTAAAACACTTTATGTGAAGACTGCACACGATCAAATACAAAACTAAAATAAAAAAATTTTACGACGCTACAACTTCTTGTTAAGAACCTAAACCAAAACAAAAATTGGTGATTTTCAATAATTAAGGGTCGCATTCGGTGGGATGACTCGTTCGTTAACACCCATT